>JASAND010026205.1:0-15900 GCA_030248195.1 Trissonchulus latispiculum | reverse complement strand
AGGTAACGGAACAAGGGAGTACTGCTTGCATAATACGACCCCTTGCATAATAAATAATGGATATCGTTGAAGGCATAAGCACAAATTTCTAAATAATTTAACATAAATTTAATTATTTTTTAACAGAATTTTTAGGTAATCTCACACTGTCATTGTAATTGAGCATATCCTGCAAATAAGTATCTTTTCCCAGGAATCCGATAGGTTTTGCTTCAATCATCAGATTAGGTTCGACGTTTGGCTCCGTTTTGAGGATGGCGGTGCCGAAGGTTCTCGGATGGGCCAGAACGCCTAAACAGAGTTGAAATTGCATGAAATTATTAATAATAATAATAATAATAATAATATAAACAGTTAAAATGCTAAAGGTTTAAAATCAAGATGATTGGAAGTTGTGATGGGAAAGTATCCGGGTCGGCCCTGGGACCCTAACTGGCTGATTTGCATTGCAGTCGATATTAAGTGTAATCACTGAGTAAATTAGCTGGGCAGCAAGACTAGTCTATTGATTTCTACCTTTCCAATTTCACGTGGAGCGTACAGAGCAAAAATTAACACAGCTTATGTGTGCGCCCCCGCCCCACTCTACTCTCTAATCAAACAATAGTGTGCTCGTAAATCTCTAGTTCTGGGTGTCATCACATCTCGTTTTACAGCCTAGTAATTCGACCACACGTCAAACCACAGCTCTTTTCTTCTAGTCGGCTTTTCCTATATATACTTCCTGTAATTGGTTTTGAAGCGAGCGAAACAACAAACAAACAAGCAAGCGACCGCCCCCAACAAAATTTGCATAGGCAACAGTAAATGGCGTCACGACAACCCATAGGATAACGTGGTGGGAAAGGGGGGTGCAGACCCCCCCAGACTGACAAAAAACGGGCAGACACCCTCAGCGAAAAGGAAAAAAGGGCAGACGCTCTTCGTACAGAAAGGAACAAAGGGGTAGACCCCTTAGCGATTTTTGTAAAAAAATAGGTAATTTTTTAGTAAATTTTAGCGATTTTTTTCAAAAATTTCTTAAAAATCGCTAAAAATTGTCATTTTTTACTAATTTTTGAAGTGAAAATCGTTAAAAATTCGCAATTTTTGCTAATTTCGGGGCAGACCCCTTTCAAACTTTGGAATTTTTTAGGGGTAGACCCCTCTCCGAGGTCGGGGTAGACCCCCCCAGAATCGGACCCCTGTTAATGTATGACGATACCCGTTCCATTATGGAAATAGGCTCTGAATTGTTCCATATCATAAAGACTGTTTCTAAAGGATTCGGTGAAAAGTGAATTTATCCTGGCAAAAAGATTGGTACTGATTCGATCCCGCATGATGATTCCGACTGGCAGATGCTGGATCACGGGAATCTGGAGCAAATATATGAGTAAACTTAACTGGAGTTATAAAGCTTATAAAAAAGAAAATTTAAATTAAAGAAAATAGGAAGTAAGACCAGAGAATAAAGAAGAGCTAGTTTAGAATTAGCTATTCTCCCGAGATTTGTGTGTGAACTCAACTAACTTCCTGCAAGTGTCATATATAGTGAATAGTGTCATGCAATAACAACAGCAGTCGATCCAAATAACCTATACTCTTCTTCTTGCAGTTAATAATACAATTCCAAACTCATTGTTGTGATAACATGACACTGCAAAAAGGCTGTTCCACTTCAAAAGTTTAATGTCAATAATCGTTTCAACTGGTTAATCATGGCCTGACAGAACAGTATAAGCTTAATCCTGAATCTAGGAATCTGAAGACGTATTTAAGAAGAACGTCTTACTCCCAGCTCGTCCAAGTGATCAGGAAAGGTCCGATGCCCGATTCCAGGAGGATCTTGGCGGGGATCCGAGAGCGCCGGCGCAGAGGATCACCTCCCGACCAGAGCGAGCTCGATGTTCACTCCCTGACGGAACGTCGCGCAGCTCAACGCCGGCCGCTGCCTGGCGTCGATTGTCGAACACCAGCTAGAAATAAATAGGATGGGAAAATAATGTGAATTAGTTACGACTTACGACTTCGACTTACGACTTAATTAACTGGAGCAATATTTACTACCATCCAAGGTTTAATATCGGAACACTGTATATTACATCATTTTTTGCGAGGTGTAGCCAGGGATTACGGTAGTTCCAAGTTTGAAAATATGTCCCCCGTCTTCAGGTGGGGGCGTTGTGAAGAGTGCATCAGTGCACAAAAGGATACTACATACTAACTTAATACCTTGATGCCGAACACGGACCTTTTCCACATTATTCCACTCAAGTTGTGTGACAAAGATCGATTTCAACCAATTTTCATAATTCTTTGAAGGTTGCGGATGCACCATGACAAAAAATGTAAAATATTTCAAATATTTAAAATTTTAAAAAATTTTAAAATTTTGAATGTTTGAAATTTTTTACGTTCATACGGTAGAATCGACACAGTGATCATTTGTCATCATTTGCTGTACCTTCTGAAAATGTAAGCTCCTCCGATCGCTACAGCTGTTTAAACTTTAGCGATCAAAGGCAAACGCCGCCTAACCTGCAATTTAATTCATAAGGCAGTATTTTCCTTTGATCTTCAAACTTTAAACAGCTGTAGCGAACGAAGGATACCTTTAGAAGTTACTGCAATGATAAAAAGTGATCATGTGTTCGATTTTACCGGTAAAAATTTCAAAATTTTAAAAAATTTTAAATTTGTTTAAATTTTAAATTTTTGGAATTTTTTCATACTTTGGTTTTGAGGAGACATCCAGTAACCTACCTTCAAAGAATTGTGAAAATTGGTTGAATCGTTAACTTTATTTGGCCGGGGGGATATTGTGGAAAAGATCCCCGAACACAATATCGCATAAAAGCTGAAGCCACCGAGAATTACTTTTTTTGTTAAGGTACGTAGGTACATACAATGCAAAAGTGACAGTGCACGTTTTCAAAATGAAGAGAATGATGAACAGAATCCAGAATTTACCTCGTGACTTCAGCCCGAGTAATGATAATCAGGTTTTCACCGATATTTCTCAGAAATTCGCTGGGCGGACTCAGTTTGAATCCGTTTTCTGTTCTCACTGAAATGACAGAAATATGAAATTCCTATAGTTTTTAAACACAAGCACACCAGCGCTATGCCAGTTCAAAAGTTCAAAGTTCAAACTTTCGTATTCCTTCCTTCTGTGGAGGGTAAAGAGGCGCTTAATAGAGATTGAATCCTAAACAGTGGAGAAATGGTGCTAGTTTAGTTAGGACTGGTTTTTCTAACGCGATTGCGTTAAAACAAAGGCGGAATGTTCGCCATTTGATTGGCTGTTTAGTTGCCAATTGAACCTCCACCAAAGAGAGTGGATAACCAATCAAATTGCAAAGATTCCCATTTTGTCATCTTATTGGCTGGTAATTCCCGCGTAAATATAGCACATGGAGTTTGAAAATTTTATATTTTATCTCTATTCAGAATACTCTGATATCCTATCAATGAAAACTTCATAAGTAGCCCTAGTGTCCGCTGCGGTTTTTTAAAGAAATGCGGTTTTAAGCGGTGAAATCGTAGCAGACACTTCAAAGGAAATGATATTATGTTATTAATTTTGGAAGAATTCGTACTATACTCTTCCATGGGCTTCTTCCTGAACACTTTGAACTAAACAATGACAATCTTAGAATTTTAATCTTAATTTTTAAATTATCTTATTCACAATAATTTCAATTTTACCATTTGGCAGAAAAGAAGCCGCCCTCCTCATAGAGATTAGGCGCTGTCCCAGAATGGATGGAATATCCCAAACTCTACCGAGGAATGACCGAGGAAGCCGTTGAACAGCTGAAGAGCCCGTTTGATTTCATTGTAGGTGAGAGTAATGACCTACTGAAACTGAACTAAAATTAAAATAAAACAGTAGAAAGAAGTGAATAAGTGATGCCGACTGTACATTAATACTAACACCGCAGGAATGCTCTCTTCAAAATCCAAGTAATCTGTACCGATTTCAGTTTCCATTACTTTCCAAATTGTAGATATGTTGAGCTTTATGACATCCAAAAGCAAATTAGAGACTTGGCCATTCCTCATTTACAGCAATTTGTCTTCAGTATGCGTTGAAGTGTTCAACATTATAATAGTAATCTTCGGAATAATACATTCCATTCCCGCATAGCTATTTGATGCCTGTGTGCAATAAAGCAAAAACTCATGCGATTGGCTAATCCATTACGTAAACTGTAATTTGATTGGTTCCTTGGTCACAACACCTTGAGCTTTCTTATAAGCACATGTTCAACGGGTAGCTCCTCTGTAACCGAATTTCATAGTCACTGATTTCGCTCATTTCCAGGTATGCCATTTCCAGGTATGCCATTTCTTCAATGCCCCAACAATTGAAAGTATCACCCTCAACCTAAGAATGCTTAATAAAGTGCATTAAAGTATTCGGTTAATTGCTCACGACTACACGGTTACCTTAGTCGCGTCATATCCAATCTTTTACGTATATTGTCAGTGATAAATTTTTGTGTTATACGGTCCCTGCATGTTTCAGTTGGCTCTGGCTACGCCGGAAGCTTAGTCGCCAATCGACTAGCCAGCACCGGCTGCTACAGAGTTCTCCTGATTGAGGCGGGGGAAGTGCCAGAATTTGAATTCAGTGTGCCGTTTCTTCAGCCCAAGAATATATCAAAATATTCATGGCCACTATACACGATAGAGCAAAAGCATTCATCGCTTGGCCTAAATAATAGGGTATGAATTTACGGATATTCGTAAACGAAAGATCAGTGGATCAAATCCCACGACAACATAAATATTAATTTTTAATGTAGATGCACTCTTAAAATACTCCTGTACAAATTACAGGAATTCTTGTAGTTTTCTACTGGAACATTTCCAAGAGTGTTGACAGTCGTGGCACTAATGTCTTGACTTGAGATTACAGAAAGACTCTTGGAAGTTAACCGGAGTGGTCAGTTGAAAATTTCAACTCGTTGTTATCAATTTCACAAATAATTTTCCAAAAATAACTTTTTCTGTTCGTCTTTTGGGCCAGAATTTGGGTTCGTTGTCAAAAGTATTCCAAAGTAAACTTTACTTGAACGTATTATTGTGCAGTATATATTTTTATGTTATTTAAATTAAAATTAAACTAAAAGTAAACATTATCTGAGCGTATTTGTGCAGTATATATTTTCATTTTATTTAAATTACATTTTCATTTTTATTTGAATTTCAGTCGACGCACATAATTCAGGGCAAAGTTTTCGGTGGCAGTGCCGTTCTGGATAATGGTGTATTTTTGCCTGAAAATCCGGACGACTTCAAACGATGGGCCAATCAGTTTTCCCTCCGAGAATGGAACCCAGAAAAGATGAAACCTTTCTTGTTTAATTCCGGGATTCGACAACACAGCATGTTTGGTAAAATATTGTGTTTACTTAAAATTAATTTAATCAAGCCGTCGTATTGAGAATGCCAGTAACTTTTTGGTAACGGTTCTTGCAAATTTTACACCAACTTTTAACTTAAGATATTCACATCTCCTTGAAATTGCAGATATGTGGAGGTTAATACCCTTCAAATTTAATTCCAACACATACATAAGTAGCAAGACTTAAGTTTGGAGTTAATAGTGTTGTTTCTGTAGCCGATTTTAGTTTCAGTTTCAGTTTCAGTTTCAGTCGGTGGTTCGAAAAACTTTCAGTTTCAGTTTCAGTTTCAGTCGGCGGACCAAAGTAGTTTCAGTTTAAGTTTAAGTTTCAGTCGGCAACGCAAAATAATTTCAGTTTCAGTTTTAGTTTCAGTCGGAGTTTCAGTTTCAGTTTCAGTTCGCTTTAAAAACAACGGTTTCCAGCTCTCTTAGTTAATACAAAGCACAATTTAATGTTTATTCAGCCTCTCTTGCAGCAATGTTAACAGAATCGAAGCTCAAAACCTTAAAAATTTCAAGATTTAAGGAAAGACTGAAACTAGTTTCAGTTCGAGTTTCAGTCTTTTACACAATATAGTTTCAGTTGCAGTTTCAGTCGGCCGCCTAAAAATGTTTCAGTTTCAGTTTCAGTTTCAGGTCTCTTCTCAAAATAGTTTCAGTTTCAGTTTCAGTTTCAGTGACTGAAACTGAAACCTGTACAAACTGAAACCTAGTTTCAGTTTCAGTTTCAGTGACTGAAACATCACTAGGAGTTAAGTGTCACAGCTAGTTTTACCTCTTAAGATTTTCTTACAGTAGTGTCTTCTTTTGCAGTGGTTGTATCTTTTCAGTTTCTAAAATTTTTAGACAATTTAGCCAATATGCTTATTGTTAATTAAAACTGAAGTTGAAAATTTCAGAACCACTATTCGACTCAGTCGACAATAGCAGCAGCAGCAGCAGAAGCAGCGGTGAGTTGGATGAGCTGACCGTTTTCAGTTCCAATTCCACTCCAGCCGTTCAGGTGGAAGAAATTTTCGACGAAACGCCGCCGTTCCTTCCGCCGGGAACCGCCGAAACTCCTGTCTCCAAATTCGTCCGGTTGGGACAGGAGTTGGTTCTGGAAGCCATCCGAAAGCGCAGTCCACTCAGCTTCCTGTGGATGCAGGCTGGGATAGAGATGGGATATCCGATCCATTCTGGGACAGCGCCTAATCTCTATGAGGAGGGCGGCTTCTTTCTGCCAAATGGTAAAATTGAAATTATTGTGAATAAGATAATTTAAAAATTAAGATTAAAATTCTAAGATTGTCATTGTTTAGTTCAAAGTGTTCAGGAAGAAGCCCCATGGAAAGGTATAGTACGAATTCTTCCAAAATTAATAACATAATATCATTTCCTTTGAAGTGTCTGCTACGATTTCACCGCTTAAAACCGCATTTCTTTAAAAAACCGCAGCGGACACTAGGGCTACTTATGAAGTTTTCATTGATAGGATATCAGAGTATTCTGAATAGAGATAAAATATAAAATTTTCAAACTCCATGTGCTATATTTACGCGGGAATTACCAGCCAATAAGATGACAAAATGGGAATCTTTGCAATTTGATTGGTTATCCACTCTCTTTAGTGGAGGTTCAATTGGCAGCTAAACAGCCAATCAAATGGCAGACATTCCGCCTTTGTTTTAACGCAATCGCGTTAGAAAAACCAGTCCTAACTAAACTAGCACCATTTCTCCACTGTTTAGGATTCAATCTCTATTAAGCGCCTCTTTACCCTCCACAGAAGGAAGGAATACGAAAGTTTGAACTTTGAACTTTTGAACTGGCATAGCGCTGGTGTGCTTGTGTTTAAAACTATAGGAATTTCATATTTCTGTCATTTCAGTGAGAACAGAAAACGGATTCAAACTGAGTCCGCCCAGCGAATTTCTGAGAAATATCGGTGAAAACCTGATTATCATTACTCAGGCTGAAGTCACAAGGGTAAATTCTGGATTCTGTTCATCATTCTCTTCATTTTGAAAACGTGCACTGTCACTTTTGCATTGTATGTACCTACGTACCTTAACAAAAAAGTAATTCTCGGTGGCTTCAGCTTTTATGCGATATTGTGTTCGGGGATCTTTTCCACAATATCCCCCCGGCCCAAATAAAGTTAACGATTCAACCAATTTTCACAATTCTTTGAAGGTAGGTTACTGGATGTCTCCTCAAAACAAAAATATGAAAAAATTCCAAAAATTTAAAATTTAAACAAATTTAAAATTTTAAAATTTTGAAATTTTTACCGGTAAAATCGAACACGCTGATCACTTTTTATCATTGCAGTAACTTCCTAAAAGGTATCCTTCGTTCGCTACAGCTGTTTAAAGTTTGAAGATCAAAGGAAAATACTGCCTTATGAATTAAATTGCAGGTTAGGCGGCGTTTGCCTTTGATCGCTAAAGTTTAAACAGCTGTAGCGATCGGAGAACGCATTTTCAGAAGGTACAGCAAATGATGACAAATGATCACTGTGTCCGATTCTACCGTATGAACGTAAAAAATTTCAAACATTCAAAATTTTAAAATTTTTTAAAATTTTAAATATTTGAAATATTTTACATTTTTGTCATGAGGAGATATCCCATAACCTTCAAAGAATTATGAAAATTGGTTGAGTCGTTAACATTACTTTGGCGGGTGGAGATAATGTGGAAAAGATCCGTGTTCGGCATCAAGGTATTAAGTTAGTATGTAGTATCCTTTTGTGCACTGATGCACTCTTCGACAACGCCCCCCACCTGAAGACGGGGGACATATTTTCAAACTTGGAACTACCGTAATCCCTGGCTACACCTCGCAAAAAATGATGTAATATACAGTGTTCGATATTAAACCTTGATGGTAGTAAATATTGCTCCAGTTAATTAAGTCGTAAGTCGAAGTCGTAAGTCGTAACTAATTCACATTATTTTCCCATCCTATTTATTTCTAGCTGGTGTTCGACAATCGACGCCAGGCAGCGGCCGGCGTTGAGCTGCGCGACGTTCCGTCAGGGAGTGAACATCGAGCTCGCTCTGGTCGGGAGGTGATCCTCTGCGCCGGCGCTCTCGGATCCGCCAAGATCCTCCTGGAATCGGGCATCGGACCTTCCGATCACTTGGACGAGCTGGGAGTAAGACGTTCTTCTTAAATACGTCTTCAGATTCCTAGATTCAGGATTAAGCTTATACTGTTCTGTCAGGCCATGATTAACCAGTTGAAACGATTATTGACATTAAACTTTTGAAGTGGAACAGCCTTTTTGCAGTGTCATGTTATCACAACAATGAGTTTGGAATTGTATTATTAACTGCAAGAAGAAGAGTATAGGTTATTTGGATCGACTGCTGTTGTTATTGCATGACACTATTCACTATATATGACACTTGCAGGAAGTTAGTTGAGTTCACACACAAATCTCGGGAGAATAGCTAATTCTAAACTAGCTCTTCTTTATTCTCTGGTCTTACTTCCTATTTTCTTTAATTTAAATTTTCTTTTTTATAAGCTTTATAACTCCAGTTAAGTTTACTCATATATTTGCTCCAGATTCCCGTGATCCAGCATCTGCCAGTCGGAATCATCATGCGGGATCGAATCAGTACCAATCTTTTTGCCAGGATAAATTCACTTTTCACCGAATCCTTTAGAAACAGTCTTTATGATATGGAACAATTCAGAGCCTATTTCCATAATGGAACGGGTATCGTCATACATTAACAGGGGTCCGATTCTGGGGGGGTCTACCCCGACCTCGGAGAGGGGTCTACCCCTAAAAAATTCCAAAGTTTGAAAGGGGTCTGCCCCGAAATTAGCAAAAATTGCGAATTTTTAACGATTTTCACCAAAAATTAGTAAAAAATGACAATTTTTAGCGATTTTTAAGAAATTTTTGAAAAAATCGCTAAAATTTACTAAAAAATTACCTATTTTTTTACAAAAATCGCTAAGGGGTCTACCCTTTGTTCCTTTCTGTACGAGAGCGTCTGCCCTTTTTTCCTTTTCGCTGAGGGTGTCTACCCGTTTTTTGTCGGTCTGGGGGGGGTCTGCACCCCCCATTCCCACCACGTTATCCTATGGGTATCGTGAAGCATTTACTGTTGCCTATGCAAATTTTGTTGGGGGCGGTCGCTTGCTTGTTTGTTTGTTGTTTCGCTTGCTTCAAACCAATTACAGGAAGTATATATAGGAAAAGCCGACTAGAAGAAAAGAGCTGTGGTTTGACGTGTGGTCGAATTACTAGGCTGTAAAACGGATGTGATGACACCCAGAACTAGAGATTTACGAGCACACTATTGTTTGATTAGAGAGTAGAGTGGGGCGGGGGCGCACACATAAGCTGTGTTAATTTTTGCTCTGTACGCTCCACGTGAAATTGGAAAGGTAGAAATCAATAGACTAGTCTTGCTGCCCGGCTAATTTACTCAGTGATTACACTTAATATCGACTGCAATGCAAATCAGCCAGTTAGGGTCCCAGGGCCGACCCGGATACTTTCCCATCACAACTTCCAATCATCTTGATTTTAAACCTTTAGCATTTTAACTGTTTATATTATTATTATTATTATTATTATTAATAATTTCATGCAATTTCAACTCTGTTTAGGCGTTCTGGCCCATCCGAGAACCTTCGGCACCGCCATCCTCAAAACGGAGCCAAACGTCGAACCTAATCTGATGATTGAAGCAAAACCTATCGGATTCCTGGGAAAAGATACTTATTTGCAGGATATGCTCAATTACAATGACAGTGTGAGATTACCTAAAAATTCTGTTAAAAAATAATTAAATTTATGTTAAATTATTTAGAAATTTGTGCTTATGCCTTCAACGATATCCATTATTTATTATGCAAGGGGTCGTATTATGCAAGCAGTACTCCCTTATTCCGTTACCTTAACGCACAACGTCCACTGAGTCACGTGCTTTTGGTACTAAACAGGATCCAATACTCCAGCAGGTTTGGAGCCTGTTTACATACGCTGTCTTTCCCATTTAGGAGGCAGCGATTTAGGTCACCCTTCCATGCGATGGCATGCGATGGCAGGGAGGTGGGTGATGTCAGTTGGAGTGAGAGGGCATGTACTATGTACATTACTGGGGCAGGTGTGTCATCCTAATGTGTAGCGTGTATGCGCATGTTAATGTGATGTGTGATAGAAGAGCATGTGGCATGCGTTCACTCCCCTCCCCCAGTTTTTCACATTCGAAGGTTTTGTGTGTCTGTTTGTTTGGTGTTTGTTTGTTTGTTTGTCTGTATATATTTGTGTTAAGCGAGCGATATCATGGGGGACCCTTATGTGTGTATATTGTGTGTGTTGTGTGAATGATGTCACGTGTTTGTTTGTTTGTTTGTTTGTTTGTTTGTTTATGTTTGTGTGTATCTGTGCACATATGTGTGTTAAGTGAACGATGTCACGAACGATGTCATGGAGGACCCATGTATGTATATGTGTGTATATATGTGTGTTGTGTGAACGATGTCACGAACGATGTCATGGGGGTACCCATGTATGTGTAGGGGTATGTGTATGTGTGTATGCTGAACGATGTCACCGAACGATGTCATGGGGGTCCCCATGTATGTGTAGGGGTATGTGTATGTGTGTGTGTATGCTGAACGATGTCACGAACGATGTCATGGGGGCCCCATGTATGTGTAGGGGCATGTGTGTATGCTGAACGATGTCACGGACGATGTGTATGAATGGTATGTGTATGTGTGTATGCTGAACGATGTCACCGAACGATGTCATGGGGGTCCCCATGTATGTGTAGGGGTATGTGTATGTGTGTGTATGCTGAACGATGTCACGAACGATGTCATGGAGGCCCCATGTATGTGTAGGGGCATGTGTGTATGCTGAACGATGTCACGAACGATGTCATGGGGCTACCCATGTATGTGTAGGGGTATGTGTATGTGTGTATGCTGAACGATGTCACCGAACGATGTCATGGGGGTCCCCATGTATGTGTAGGGGTATGTGTATGTGTGTATGCTGAACGATGTCACGAACGATGTCATGGGGGCCCCATGTATGTGTAGGGGCATGTGTGTATGCTGAACGATGCCACGGACGATGTGTATGCATGGTATGTGTATGTGTGTATGCTGAACGATGTCACCGAACGATGTCATGGGGGTCCCCATGTATGTGTAGGGGTATGTATGTGTATGTGTGTGTATGCTGAACGATGTCACGAACGATGTCATGGGGGCCCCATGTATGTGTAGGGGCATGTGTGTATGCTGAACGATGTCACGAACGATGTCATGGGGCTACCCATGTAATTGTAGGGATATGGTGTATGTGTGTGTGTGTGTGTGTGTGTGTGTGTGTGTGTGTGTGTATGCTGAACGATGTCACGAACAATGTCATGGGGCTGCCCATGTATGTGTAGGGGCATGTGTATGTGTGTATGCTGAACGATGTCATGGGGCTACCCATGTATGAGTAGGGGTATGTGTATGTGTGTATGCTAAATGATGTCACGAACGATGTCATGGGGCTACCCATGTATGTGTAGGGGTATGTGTATGTGTGTATGTTGAACGATGTCACCGAACGATGTCATGGGGCTACCCATGTATGTGTAGGGGTATGTGTATGTGTGTGTATGCTGAACGATGTCACGAACGATGTCATGGAGGCCCCATGTATGTGTAGGGGCATGTGTGTATGCTGAACGATGTCACGAACGATGTCATGGGGCTACCCATGTAATTGTAAAGATATGGTGTATGTGTGTGTGTGTGTGTATGCTGAACGATGTCACGAACGATGTCATGGGGCTGCCCATGTATGTGTAGGGGCATGTGTATGTGTGTATGCTGAACGATGTCATGGGGCTACCCATGTATGAGTAGGGGTATGTGTATGTGTGTATGCTAAATGATGTCACGAACGGTGTCATGGGGCAACCCATGTATGTGTAGGGGTATGTGTATGTGTGTATGTTGAACGATGTCACCGAACGATGTCATGGGTGTACCCATCTATGTGTAGGGGTATGTGTATGTGTGATACATATATATACATATATATATGCTGAGATATGTATATACACACATATATATATATATACATATATATATATATATATATATATATGTGTGTGTGTATATAAATATTCATTTCGTGTTGCCATCGCATGGATTGTCTACCGCGATTTAGTCAGCTGTCTACTATAGTCACTCTGATTCAAGTGGCAGAAAATCCACAAATGTCAAGAGAGCGTGTATGCTTCAGTTAGTGTTTTTTATTCCGCTGGAGCGGAATAACTTCCCCGGTGTTGTTGTATGAAATGCATGTACGCCATTGTTCTGCTCTGATATTTCTCCTATCTTCAACACATGGCCTAGTATGTTTATTTTTTAAAAGCAAGAAAATGTGATTAAGATAGCCCTTTGGTTTTTAGAAGAACACAAACTAAACATACTGCAGAAGTTTCAGTGAATTTTAGCAAATAAATGGTTTGAAATTTAAAAATACGCCGTGGCGTTATTTGTTTCTCGAATCCTCCGCAGTTATTATCGATTAGTGAAGGTTCACACCAAGCTTGTTGTATAGTATAATGCAAATTCAAAATTGCACCGAATCAGGGTAGGATTAGCTGCGGTTGCTTGGCGATCAACACCTCCTTAATAATCGACACTCGAAAACGAAACTTCCAAGCTAATATCTGTCGGCCTATGGTACTGAGCCATGTGCGAATAGTGATTCAATTAAGTTAACTGATCAACACATTTTGGCTAGTGTAGTGGCTAAGTCGCAAGATTGCCATCGCAATAACCAGAGATCAATTCAAAGTTGAAGTTCAGAATTTTGGTTTTCTACTGACTGTTTTTGCTCATTTGTTTTGCTTTGAGGCAACAAATACATGAATCAGATATTTCCGAAGATTATCAGGAAATAAGCCGGTGTGCTTTCTTCAGACTCAAAGACAATGGTGTTGCACCTAACAACTGCATTGGCTAAGTATGCTTTCATGGGACCCGGACACACTCTGAGAACTTGCTTTTTTACTGACACATGAAATTTTAAGTAACTGCAACAGAATACATTTTGCTTCTCAGATTATTGCCATAATGTAATTAAAAATTTTCATATCACCTTTACCTTCATCAAATCAAAGTTGCGATCAATGGATTAAGTAAATTGGGTAAATCTTCGCAACTTTGGATTTAAATCTATTAAACATCTATCGAATGAATTGAATTTTGATTTTTCGTAATTCTTCTGAACATTTTAAAATAATTATATTTGAATGGCTTAATGACGGAATATTCCCCTTTTAGGGGTGATCTTGTTGATTATACCGTCGGAGGCGGTATACTTGTAATGGGTTGACCCATTTCAATTCCTATGTTTTGCATGTAAATTGTTTAGCGCGGAGGATTTCCGTCCATCTTCAACACTTGTCCTAGTACGCAGGTTTTTTTCGCCATGCAAAGTTTCTGTGATTTTTCAATTTTTAGAGCATTATTGCAGTTGATTTACTTAAGGTGGTGATTCCTTTTGGGCACATATTATTGGTTGACGGTCCAAATCAGGATGAAATTTGATGAAACTTTCCAAAATAAGTTCTTTTGGCATTCTAACACCCTCCGCGCAATCCCGCTTCGAAAATTCGAGATTTCCGATCAGAGTGGTTTTTCCCAGTTTCTGAACGTTTGGCAGCTGCTATACAGTTATGACTATATTCATTCGAAAGATCTCATTGAGCTTCACATTTTTGCTTTTTAAAGTAAGTTTCTAGCTTTTCTCTTCCGTGAGATATAGCCGATGTTCTTGTTTTGGCGTCGAAAACTTGTCATTTTTGCAGAAATCAAATTATCCAATTTTTCTTGAACTACGCAGGTCGTAAAATCAAACTAAGGGCGTCGATCTGAAGGTCTCACAGGGACACATTATCCGACGCATGATCATCTTCCAACTGCTATCCTGTACTATCATAAAAATGTAGTTTTTGCAAAAACACGACCAATTTTTTTTCCAAAGATTGTGGAGCATTCACCATGCAAGGTGGAGGGCTGCTACTGAACAGATGTGTTCAGCACAAATATACCTAGGGCGTTTTTTAAGTTGCCCCGATTACTGCTTCTAGCTAAAGTAATCGCTTGACAAAGTTGGAAAAAGTAGGTAAAATACAGGTTACGCACACCTTTCAGCTTATTCCTCTATAACGAAGAGAGATTTCACAATAAATAAAAAATCGTCCCCAGCTGTTTGATGGAGGTATCGAATGATATAACCGACGTCTCGCGAAAAAATTTACTTGAGTCTGCAAAAAAATTCTGGAAAATTATACTTCTTCTAAAAATGTGTTAAAAATATTTTATAAAAGCAACATTAGTTTCATCGTATGCACTAAAAAGAGAAAATGTCAGGCTACATTTGATATAAAAATGGCTTCAACTCCAAGTAATAAACGAGTAATAATGGTGCAAACTTTTGTGACCCAAAGGGAATCACCACCTTAATTTTCTTTGCTCTGTAAATTGTTTTGCAAATGATCACTGTTTTCCTTTTCTCATACTACCGAAAATCAGGCGTTATTTGTCTGTCACTTGATTGGCAGAGGTTTAACAGATCAATAAATACTAAAACTTCAATTACAATTTTCGTGTGAAAAGATCGATCTTGCGATTGCACTCTATTTGTTTCATCAGTATTTGCTTAGCTTTAGAATTTAAAATAAATTGTTTAAAGTAAACATATAGATAAATTATAGTTTTCTACCTCTCGGTTTATTCGATAAATTTGTAGAAGACAGAGTAGTGTTGTGGTTAGAGTGTTCGCTTGGCGTGGGTCCGGACACAGATCGAATCCTTCTTCCGGGAGTATTTTAGTTTCACAATTGTCATAGAAACCGCGAATGTGGGGAAGTTGAAAGTTTAAGCTAGTCAAATGCTAACGTCACGAAAACGTCATGCATAATACGACCCCTTGCATAATAAATAATGGATATCGTTGAAGGCATAAGCACAAATTTCTAAATAATTTAACATAAATTTAATTATTTTTTAACAGAATTTTTAGGTAATCTCACACTGTCATTGTAATTGAGCATATCCTGCAAATAAGTATCTTTTCCCAGGAATCCGATAGGTTTTGCTTCAATCATCAGATTAGGTTCGACGTTTGGCTCCGTTTTGAGGATGGCGGTGCCGAAGGTTCTCGGATGGGCCAGAACGCCTAAACAGAGTTGAAATTGCATGAAATTATTAATAATAATAATAATAATAATAATATAAACAGTTAAAATGCTAAAGGTTTAAAATCAAGATGATTGGAAGTTGTGATGGGAAAGTATCCGGGTCGGCCCTGGGACCCTAACTGGCTGATTGCAGTCGATATTAAGTGTAATCACTGAGTAAATTAGCTGGCAGCAAGACTAGTCTATTGATTTCTACCTTTCCAATTTCACGTGGAGCGTACAGAGCAAAAATTAACACAGCTTATGTGTGCGCCCCCGCCCCACTCTACT
>JASAND010026204.1:0-22138 GCA_030248195.1 Trissonchulus latispiculum | reverse complement strand
AGTTCAAGAAAACGCTGTTGGTCTACAAAGATATGATGGCAGACGGCAATACAGTTTAGTTTGATAGAGTTACAATTATGAATTTATTTTATATTGAAAGCAAATAAAAAATAAGATGACACACGTAGGCGATTTCACACGGCCCAATATCAGAAAATCGGCTTCAGTAGTTTTCAGTAATAATATGTATTTGAAAAGTAAACTCGTGCGGCAAAAGCACAAACAAGCCAGAGCGCAAACAAGATTGCCTATAGAATAAAGGTATACGCAAGCTCACTGTGTAATGCTAAGTATTGCTGAAACGTCTCGTACGTTTTTGTTTTGGAGCAAAGCATTAGGCATCAAGAAAAGTCCAGAGATTTTCTGGAAATCCAGAAAATGGAATGGAGCCTATAGTAGATGCGCCCAATCTGCGTCACCTTTTGTCCACGCATAAAGTATGTTCACTTTGACAAACTGTAACTTTTGAAAGATCAAAGCTTATGAAATGAAACTTCACAGAAGTGTTAAGTACATCTGCTTCCACATTTCTTTAACATTTGGCTGTTTTAGATAGAGCATACCGTAAGTTAGCTCTTTTTGGCCAAAAGGTGCAGTTTTTCGCTGCCAAAGGGTTGTACCCTAAAGTGCGTCGGTCGTGTCTTAAAGTGCGTCATTTCAAAATTCCTATGATTTGCATTAAAAAACTAAGCTTTGAAACGTTATATCTCCGGTTTTCTACAGTTTTATGCTACTAAAATTTTTTATATGGTAGGTGGCTTGTTCATAAACAATATATAACAAAATCAACAAAATCTGTGATCTTCGAAAAATTTGTAAAATGCCAGCACTGTGTTATTTGAAGCGAATTTGAGTTGCAAATTAAGCTATGACAATTTATAAAATGTAATTTTATGATTTAAAACACGAAACAACGAGAAAATTTGGTATTAGATTGCTTAGAATTATTCCTAGGATTGTGTTTTTGCACTTAGTTTTGTCTTGGGTTAAGTTATAGAGTCAGTATTTGCATTTATCTGAAGCAAATTTGCATGTAAAAGATACGAACGCACATTAGGGATATTTGCGCAAAAAGTTAATTTAGAGCGACGCACTTTAGGCACTGATCAGTGGTTCCAGTAACATCGGAATTTCTCAGTTGTAGTACGGTGAAATCAGGAATTGTTTTTATTCCTGCTGGAGCAGGAATACCTATGATCGGTTTGTTGCATATTTTGCTCGTAACAGCTCTGTTCTCTTAGAAAAGGGCCTATGTTTATAACACATGTCTAGCTACGCCCTATTTTTTGCTTGCAGAATATGCAAATTAGCTTTTGCAAGCACAAAATTACACAATGCTAGTGTATGTAGTTAATGATTCAATAGTGAGCAGGCAGCAGTTCGAAAACGTATTTTGGTGGCCTCCCGTTGCCGAATTTGTCGATTCTGTAGTCAAACTGTTTTCTTTGTTTGCCAGTTTGGTACAAATTCAATTTCTAAGGCTTTGGATCCAATCGGTCAAGCAATTTGAATATTTCTGGAAACAACATCACCTTTTCAAGAAGTTTCAAGCTAGGATCATTCGATTGCATATAACTGTTAGTTGCAGCATTGCCTGCTCAAGTTTTGCTATCTCGAAAACACAATTCTGATACTAATTCTGTTAAAGGATTTGGCACGTTGGCATGCTGAAGCTAACTGGAGGACTGAGCAATTGAAGGGAGGTGATGCAGTAAAGAGTTTTAAATTGGCATATACACCAGCGGTTAAGGAAAACGATTAGCTGATAATCTCTCACTGTCTAATTATATATATACTGCTGTACCTAATAAGCAGCTGCAAGATAGTTACATACAACACTCTTAAGTGACAAGCAACATTAAAGCGAAATTCAGACAATTTTCGGCAAAGGAATCTTGCCCCTTTTGGGCACTACTTATTTTTGGAATCAGTAGATTCTAACAAACAATTTGATAGCTGACACTTTGTTACGTATGAAGGTTGCTAGGTGCATAAAACTGAATTTGGGATATTGCTTAAAATTTGGCGGACAACGGGTGTTTTATTGAAAGTATATTGAATATTGTAGCATTGTACACGGTTAAAAAGGTTTAAGGAACTAATTTTTACACCATTGCATAGAGCTTAAATAAACCTACTCAGAAATGTGAAAACTAGGATATCTTCCTTTTGTAGTGCAACAGATAACTTTAAAACGGCTCAGTGACGCACTTTGGGGTATGTCGCAGATTGGGCGAATCTACTAATGTAAATCTAAAACCTCGCTAACTCAGCGAAATGCAAATTCAATAATTTTTGTCAAAAATGGGCATTTAGTCAGGGCTCCGCTGAGGTAGAAAACTCTAACGAAATTTTTAAGACCTGTGGACAGGTGTTTCGGGGCAGGATGCTTGTTGTCTGTCGAGTCATTGTAGCGTCAACTTCTGGTACACTCATCATTGGGAAATGTGTTGGGGTTGTATCTCTGGATCTTGTGTTTGTTAACGTTCTTACCTGGCTGCATTTGCAGGACTGTTCAGCATGTCAACGTTTATTTTGTGCACTAGTTTTTCTGTGCTAGATGGGGGATTAAAAATGTGTTCAAAAATGAGTAACGATGGGCGAACAGCTAATTACTATTTTATGCTGCATTATTACCGTCAACAATTAAACTTGAATATGTATAACTTTGTTGTATTCGCTACACTTGCCGAACACAACGTATGTCACAGAGAGTACCGCATTTACTCACTACGATACATGAAAAAGCATCGGATTTAATCAAAGCTTATTTTTATATCTTTTTCCAAACACGACAGTTCTTCCCTCCGACAATAAGCTGGGATTAATCTTGCCGGAAAAAACCCTGATCAGTCCCAGGAACAAACGCGAGAGGACGGCGATGCTCTTTGCATTCTGGGGCCAACCTCAGGCACATTTTGTGGCGGAGGCAGGGGATTTCTGGGATTTTCCGGTGCGGGCACTCTTTCTGCATCCGCGAAGCCAGGGAGCCACGCAAACCCGTCGTCGCTTCCATCGCTCCAATCCCCTTCTCCGCTGCGAATACGTAGCTGGTTCTGGTGTCTAATCCATGAACCTTTTCCAACCTTAACCTCGTAAATATTAAAAGTTTGTAATCCCACCACCACACCGGGAACCCATTTGATCGAGCCCAGATAGTCACGCACCCAGACTTTGTCGTTCACTTTAAACTTGGTGTCTTCATTCACAGCTTTTGTCATGCGACTTTCTCGGAGTAGACTCAATCTTGTTTTAATCTGTCTTCCCATTAGAGCTTGTGCCGGAGTGACTTTAGTGGTTTGATGAGCTGTTACTCTGTAAGACAAAAGGAATTGCTGTAAACGGGTATGGACTTGTGACGCGGGGACACTCTTTATCTTTGCTTTTAGAGTTTGGATAAAGCGTTCAACCAGGCCGTTCGAGGCGGGATGGTAGGGCGGGGAGAAGATGTGATTGATACCGTTGTTATTCACAAATTTCTGAAACTCCTCTGAGGAAAAGATGGAGGCGTTATCGGATACCAAGATGGTCGGCAATCCAAATCGAGCGAATACCTCTTTTAAATGAGAAATGACTGAGGCGGAGGTAGAGGATGCCAACCTGAACACTTCCGGCCATTTCGTCTTTGCATCTACTAAGACCAGCCAATCATTGCCCAAAAAGGTTGCCAAATCTATATGTATTCGTTCCCAGGGGAGCTTTGGCTGCGACCATGGTATGAACTCCCGTACAGGCATGGCCTTTGTGGAGTTGCAGAGATGGCAGCTTCTTAGCAATGATTCTATTTCAACGTCCATATTCGGCCACCAAACGAAATCACGTGCAAGTGATTTCATTCGAACCACCCCAGGATGTCCTAAGTGTAGCTCGTCTAAGATTTCCTTTTGTAAGTCAGCTGGAATCAACAATCTGTTCTTCCAAAACAAACATTCGTCTTCAACAGAAAGGGCGTCTTTTCTGGCATAAAACGGTTGCCAGTTTCCTGTTCTTTTGTCTGCCGGCCAGCCAGAATTGATAAACATCTTTATTTGGCTAAGAACAGAATCGTCTTTAGTTGATGACTGCACAGTATGCTTTGAGATTGGTAGCTTGTCGTATTGTGATGCCAAAAGTAAGTGAATTTCCTGATCACATTCAGCCGCGTACTCCTTCGTTTCTTGTGGATCCGGAAGACGGGATAAACAGTCAGCATTAGCATGTTGAGCAGAAGGCTTGTACTCAATGTCGTATGAAAATGCGCTCAGTGTGATTGCCCATCTTTGCAAGCGATTTGCTGTATGGACGGGAATTCCATGCTTTGATCCAAAAACAACAGTCAAGGGCTTGTGATCAGTGACTAGCTTGAACTTTCTACCAATCAGATACTGCTGAAATTTCTTTACCCCAAATATTATGGCATAACTCTCTTTCTCTATTTGGGACTATTTTTGTTCAGTTTCAGTCAATGTCTTTGAAGCTGCGCACACTACCTTTTCTGTTCCGTCCTTTAGCTTGTGAGATAAGACTGCACCCAATCCCACTTTTGAGGCATCGCAAGCCAGGATTAATGGTAGCTTCGGGTCGTAATGAGAAAGCACTTTCATGGATGATAAAGCTTCTTTCAGTGTGTTGAATGCTGATTCTTCCAACGTTGTCCATTGCCAACTTTGATCTTTCTTCAGCAGTTTGGTCAATGGGGCAGTTTTGGTTGCCAGTTGAGGAATAAATTTGGAGTAGTAGTTTATCATTCCAAGGAAAGCTCTCAACTCACCCACATTTTTAGGAAATGGCATCTTCAGAATACCCTGAACTTTAGCATCAATTGGGCTTATTTCTTCAGCGCACAGCTTCAAACCCAAGTAGGTGATCTTTTCTTTGAAGAACTCACATTTAGGTACTCCCAGACGTGCTCCATTGATCATTAGTCGTTCGAAGACTTTGGCAAGGTTCTTTAGATGAGATTCATAGTCTTCCCCCGTAACCACAATGTCGTCTAGAAACCAAGCCGCTCCTTCGCAGCCTGCCAGCATTTGATCCATTCGCTTCTGGAACAACGCCGGAGCCGACGAAACCCCAAAAGGTAGTCTTTTGTACATCAGAAGACCACGGTGGGTATTTATGATGCACAGCTTTTGGCTTTCGGTATCCAGGACAAACTGGTTATACGCCCTTGCCAGATCCAATTTTGAGAACTTCTGACCTTTATTCAGTTGATACACCAAATCTTCATATCTGGGAAGAGGGTATTCATCTATTTCCAAGTTCGGGTTTATGCTAACCTTGAAATCAGCACAAACTCGTACGGATCCGTCGAGCTTCATCACAGGAACAATCGGTGCTGCCCATTCTGCATAGGTCACATAGGTCTTTCAGTCGTAGATGAGCTCCTTTCCCTTCAAATTTTCCTAAATCTTCCGAAAACAGTTTTTGAAATCTTCGTAGCAATCCTTGCAGATCATCTTGTGTTTGGTGAGCCTTTGTAGCTAACATGTAAATTTTAGACCAATCTAACTTTATTTCGGATAGCCAATCCCTACCAAAAAGAGGAGGACCAGTAGCATCAATCACTACCACATTCATGTTGTAGGGCTTACCTTGATAAGTTAGATTGACTTTGCTTTCACCAATCACCTTCAGCCTGTTTCCGTTGTAACTTTGAAGTCGCAAGGTTGACTTTGATAACGGGATAGACTTGATTTCTTTATTCCACTACGATTTGGGAACTATCGACACCGCAGCCCCGGTATCCAGTTCCATTTTGACAGGAACCTTTTCGATATCCAGTGTGATCAAGATAGGGCGGGTGGATTTAAAGGAATTTATGTAGTAAATAGGCGTTTCTTCGGTTTCCGAATAATCGGTATGGCTTTGTTGATCTTCGTCTTTATCAACATACTTCGTCGTCTTAAACTGTTTTTGTTTGGCAAAACATGCCAAAGCTATGTGACCACTTTTGCCAAATTTATGGCAGTTTGCTTCTTTAAATTTGCACTGATCCGGGGTGTGGTTAGACTTCTTGCATCTGTAGCATTCTTTGCGATCATAGGTCTTTCTTTGCGGAAACTGTTTAGTTGTTTTAGGACTGACTTTGTTCACGCCGCTAACACCACTCTTCGATGCCTGAAGCTCTTTAGCATTTTTCTTTGCTGATTCCATGGAGAGTGACAATTCCATCGCTCTTTGCAAAGGCAAATCTTTTTCCGATAAAAGCCGCTTTTGCATAGCTTCATCGCTAAGTCCAGCAACAAGGCGGTCACGCAGGGCCTGTTCCAGAAAAGCTCCAAAATCACAGTAAATAGCTAATTTCCGGAGTTCAGCCATAAAGGTTGATACACTTTCACCCGGCTTTTGTTCCCGCCTATTAAATTTAAACCGTTCCGCTATCACCAGGGGTTGTGGTTTAAAATGGGTGGACAGGAGCAATGTTAACTGGTCAAAAGTCAGGTCCGCTGGGAGTTGCGGGGCACAAAGGTTTTTTGAGCAAACCATAAGTGGAAATTCCAACGCAACTGAGAAAGATTGCCTTCCTCTTATTGTCCTGTTCAACGTCATTAGCCACCATAAACTGATGAGTTCTTTCGAGATATGAACTCCAAGGTTCTAGCTCGGGTTGAAAAGCTTCTAGGTTTCCAACTAGATGAGCCATAATTCCAGTGCGCCAAACTGTTGTATCCGCTACACTTGCCGAACACAACGTATGTCACAGAGAGTACCGTATTTACTCACTACGATACATGAAAAAGCATAGGATTTAATCAAAGCTTATTTTTATATCTTTTTCCAAACACGACACTTATGTAGCCTTAGTGCTTGTTGATGAAGTCTAATGATTAGTCATAATGAAGACTAAATTAAATTAGAACTAAACTAAACATTGAAAGTCAGCACTTGTCCAAAGCCGTCGGTTAAATGTATTTTCATTAAACCGTCGATTTTTTAAACTTGCAGTTTCTCATTGATAATGAACCAACATACGTACGAGACTGTACAAGGCTCGTAACCTGGAACCCAAATTTTAAAAGAGGCTTGTTAACATTAATAATGACATAAATTTGCTATTTATGACTTTGCAACAAAACTATCAATTTTTAGAAAAGCACTGCTTGCTGTGCTCACAGCAATTTGTGAGCTCACTTGCAGGCGAAGCCCTCGTGAAGGGCACTCGTGCGTCACTCGGAGCTTCGCCTGCTAGTGTGCATACAAATCTCTGAGAGCACTGCTGGCAGGGCTACAACTTTCACTTATAAAAATTTAACAGGTCGCATGGATTTGTGGCAAGCATTTTCTATGGAAATTATAACAGCGAGATTAATCGACCTGGATTAATTTGTCGAAGGCTGACCGATTATTATACTGTGGAAAGAACTCTTTCCTACGGAAGAAATGGTGGACAAGACTCTGAATGGGAATGTCCCGACTTTCAAGGAATAACACAGCTTCACATAAGTGTTAATAAATATATTAGCGGCGTTTCTGCTACATGTCAGATTGTAACGCAAGAGACTGACTAATGGTCAACCTTTTCGTTATTACAATTATTACGAAATCAATCTACTTAGCTAATAGTTGGCTTGCCTAGTCAGCAAGCATTCCTCCACGTGTCATGTAGCTCCACCTATAGGATAGGTTTGGATTGGGTGGGGACCCCCCTTGGAGCTACATGATTGGGACACCCCAGCTTCTCTTGGGAGGGGGTTTCTCCGTCAAACTTCTCCCCTTTCAGTTGTGGGTTTTAGAGGGTACAGTACAGTCGTATTCTCTCTCTATTCTCTCTCATATCTCCGGTACAGTTTTCTCCCCCTGTATACTATCTTTGTATTGGTACGTTAGTGGGGCTTCGCCCATATAAATTCTACTGGTGAGTCTGTGTGTGTGTAGTCTATTACTTTTATAACTGTACGTATTTGTTGGGCTTTGCCCCCTTAAATTCTACTAGTTATTTCTATATCTGCTATATTTCCATACTTGTGGTTACTTTATTAAATATCTCCACTAGCTGTGTGTACGTTTGGAAGGTAATTACAGAGCTCCTAGGTTGGTTTAGTGCTATTTCTGAGGTGAGCGGGTGTCACCCACTCACTAGGGCTAATTATTTGGCGAGGCTTCCCCGGCCGGCTCCTGCGCGGTTGGTGTGTTATTCTCTTGTGCCACGGTCTCCTCGCTTGAGTTTCTCTCGCGGGGTAACGGTAGTATTGTGTTAGGCTAGTTTCACTCTGGTTCCGCTACATTAGGCTGCCAGGAGCTCAGGGTTCTAACCTCGACCTTCGGTTTTCGTACCCTTCGCAGTTTCCATTTTTTTATACGTACGTATTTTTACCCCCCTCCCCCCCCTAGGGTCAAAATTCCTAAAATTTTTTCTCTAGGTGTTTGTCTGTTTTTATACGTATAATTGTGTATGCGTGTGGGTTTGATCCAATACCAATTTTAGGCAGCAAATAATTTTGGGGTGAGCTAGTTTAAGGCATTTTTCTCTGGATTTAAGGTAGGAAATAACATCAAATTTTCTGTAGTGACAAAAATAACTTAATTTTCTTTAATTTGTCATTTTGTTGCGATACCTGGTATTTTGCCCTGCGTATTTGTGATAATTTGTCAAATTTTGTCTGTTTTCAGGTTATAATTGTATAACCCCCTTTATTTTAGGTTATTTTTGCTTAATCCCCTTATTTTCAGGTCCTGAGTGAGTTTGCTCTATTTAGCAATTATATCGTGATTTTTGTAGCCGGTATCGCACTAAATTCCATTATACGTATATAATTTGTGTTTTTTGTGGGGTACCTAGAGGTGAATCCGTTTGTATTTTTGCTCTTGAATAGTTTTTTCAGCACTTTTAGTCAAACGGGTTTCACCCAAGAACTTTGAAAAATGGATTCTGTACGTATGTCCGAAAGATTGAAGGCTAAGAAGGAAAGGAATCAGCCTTATCCTAATCCAAGTTGTTGTAGAGAAAATGCTGGTGGAACCATGCGAGGCATTCACCGAGCGGGTCCGTCCACTTCGGTTCGGCGTCGCAGGCGGATTTGAGGACACGAGGTGCTGGTCTGGGAGACTACAGAAGGAGCGTCACCCGTTCTGTTGGCGGCAGTTTGTCCGGTTCGGTACAGGATTTGGAGGATATTGGTCCGTTGACGGACGGCTGTCACTTCGCAGGAATCCGTTCATGTTTCTGCAGTTTCGAGCAAGGAATCTCTGCAAACTGATTCTGCCGACCCCCCCCCCCAGCGGTGCAACCGCTCGGACCAGGTCCTTCATTGACCAAACGGTAAGAAACCTGAACTGGAACATGTCTGGCCAGCAACAGAGCGGCTCTCCCCAAAGTTTTGGGTCGAGCCCCGGGGACCAAACGATAATTGGTCGGGATGAGTTCATGGGGCCGGATCCGACCCGACCCCATGCAACTCCCGTCGCGAATTTGGTGCCCCCGTGGCCTCGGCTGCGCCGGACCAACCCTCTGTGTCGGGATTTTCTGGTGCTGCTTCGCAGAATTTCGGGTTGTTGGACTTGGACTTCGACCAGGAATTCACTTTGGGGTCCACAGCATTGGCCAATTTGGTGTTAGAGCCGGCAACTGACGAAAGATTGTCGTGGGATCCTGCGTACGATGGCGTTCAGTTGTCGGGGGCTCTAGCAAATGGTCTATTCGGAACGTCGGCTTTCTACAGGATTGGTTAAAAAATTTATTAGCAATTAAATAATAAGGGCATCCATTGAATTAATGGAGACACGAACACCTACATGACGTGTAACTTTAAGTTTACTATCTACAATACCACAGCATTGCAGACGCATCCTTTCATTGCAACTTGACTGTTAATCAATTAGAGGGAAACAAAACGCTCATCTTTCTCTGCAATGACACGCACTTTGTCTGTGATAGGGTCGATACGATCCTTGAAAAAGTTGTATTTATAAAGTCGAAGCTGACTTAATTGGTCATAAAAGTTGGTAGTTGCTTTCGTTTTTGCGTCTCTCTCTGTCGCCGAATCCAGTTTCAAAAACTCTCTGTTGACACAGTCGCATTTAATAGGGCACACGTATTTCATGAATGCCGCCGTTTTTCCATCCCTTAGTGTTTTCACTCTTTCCTCTGCCAGCGCTCTGAGAAAACAGTTTTCCAGAAAACATCCTCGACTTTGAGTGAGCACAAGTTCTTCCAAACTGCACAGATTTCCCCAACTCTTTCCCAATTCCTCTCCAAATACAGATTCCTGAGCCTTTGTAGCAGCCAAATTTGCAATGGGGATTTCAGCTGATGTCAGGGTTGGCACAGACTGTATGAAATTCGTATAAGTAGACAAAGGTAGTCCGTGTGGTACATTAATACGTAAACTTAAATTGGACAAATTTGGAACAGCTAGTCTATCCATGTACACTCTTTTTGGATCAGTCTTGGAATCACCACTCTTGAGCGACCGAAGCGAGGGTCCAACCCGGATTTTCTGCTGCGAGCTCAAAAACTGAACTCAACAGAGCTTAAGCTCTTGCAGAAGTGGACAATAAATTTAGTCATCGAATCGTAACCAACGCAAAGTCAGATGAGTGACACTGTGCAACAGTCTGGAAAAAGATAAACCGGAACCAGTCGGAATTGTTAGACGATTAGATTTCTCTTTTCCACAGGAGAGGGTAAGAGATCGCAAACTTGGCCACAACAGACTGGATTGATTGCCGCTTTCAGAACTCAAGGTTTCCTTGTGATTAAATGCAATGTTAACTTCGTTAAGATGCTTGAGTTGTCCAAGACAGCATTCCGCAAACGCTTGCAATGATGTAGCAACGGTGCTTCGCTGAAGGTAGCAATGAAATGTAGTTAAGTCCGGTGTTTGTGACACCACTCTCGTTAAGGTTTTCATGGTTACAAAGTTCAAGTTGAGCTGTCGAAGACCTCCAAATTTTGTCAATGAAAGCAACAAATTGTCAGGAATATTTCGCAGAACTCTCAAACTTTTCAGATTTGGATAATTGAGCCGCTCAAAGTCATACTTTTTCGAATTATTGCCGCTGTAGGAATGAAAGTGGAGTTCTTCCAGAAATGGACATCGCTGGTTTAGGCTTAGCAAAGTGTTATAGGAAACTGTACATGGTAGAATGTCCAAGGATATTAGTTGACATGTCTCATTGGTGAAAATTTCTGGAATAAAAGGAATATCAACTGAAAACTTGGTAGATACAGTCAAATACCGTAGTTGGCCTGGAATGTACTGATTTAGAGGGTGCTTGTCCCTCGAGCTTAGGTCCACAAAATAAGAATTAATCTGACAGTCGCGAGCCGAAATTTGGTTTAAAATCTCATGGAAGTTGTCCTCTTTTAGTTTCGTTTCTTGGCTATTTTGACTCCACAATTTGATTGACAGATTTCTTGGAAATGTTGGCAGTCGACTAAAGTCTCTGAAATCCATCAACTGCATACCCAGAGTATGCAATGAAGGAAACACTTTAGCAAGCCGATTAAGAATTGATTCTTCAACTGGGCTCAACAGATAGAGCTCTTGCAGACAACGAAATCGATTCATAATCCATTCAAAAATCTCCAAACAAGTTGAACTTGTGGCTTCCTGAGGAGAGCAAAAGTCAATTTCTGATGATTGAATTTTGACAACACCGGTTGCTAAGACTTTCACATCTGAATAGGACTGGAAAATAAGACGCCTGAATTGTTTGGAAACTCTTTCCAGCTGGACTCTTTGGCGCCAACGAAGATGGCCTGAAATTATCACCAAAATAGGATCAGGCAAATCAAGAAAAGTGACTTCTTCATTCATTTTCATGCAAAATGAATATCTAAACAAAGAAGCACTCAAAGTATTACAGCTTTTCCAGGTAATAGCAGGAAAGTGCCAGGGTAGCATAAAATACAGTTTCTGCCGAAACGATGTAGGGAAAAAAGCCGAAAAAGTGCTGTGCAAAGGCGCAGATCAAAATCCAAGGGCATTTCTATCATGGATGATTCTGCACTCGTTGGTGCTGCTTGTATTGGTGGTGTGAAAATTTATGTTACCCCCGGTAGCTGTGGACCAAGCAGCGCGGCCTACTTTCCAGGCCGACGACAAGCTTTACACTGATCTATGCAAGATCTGTTCTCTGCTCGCTGTCGGCTGACTTCCCGCAAATCGTGTCCCTTCAAGCAAATTCGCCTTTTATGCTTGTGGTTGAACCTGGCAACGGGAGGAGGTGGTGGCTTCAAAAATAAGATAAGTTTCCGTTTTATGTTAATTTTTCAGAATTTAAGGTTTAAGGTTGATATTTAAATAGCATGGTTCGCCACGTTCAGTAGGTGCCACTTTAAATTAAGGGAAACAAGTTTTGGAACTGTTTCCAAAGCGGAACAAAACAAAAATAAAACGAATAATCGAGCAACACGTAACAACAAACTGATATGCTAGTGTGTTATCAAACGTAGTAAATCCGAATTTCGGGAAACTGAGATTAGCAATAGCGCACCCTAATAAGACCAAGCTATTCAATTATACAGCAATTAATGATGCTGCATCACATTTCTGTAATTTCAGTTGGAAGTCAGTCGTAAAGGCATTCTTCTGTGCGTTGGGCAATCAGGCCTGAGTATGACAGAGAAGAAAAGAATCGGTCGATTCATCCTCTCCAATCATCAGCTAAGTTTACTACTTTTTTTCAGTCATCAAAACTAGGGCTGTTTTTTGGTCACGGCAGTCTTGAATAACATAACAATCTAGTTAATTGGATAACATGTTATTTGTTTGGGAGCAGAGATAGGACTATGGCAGGTGAATGAGGTACATGCCTGTCTCTGCATCGCAATCAAATGTGAGAATTGACAAATTAAAAAACATTATATTAATTTGCAGTAAATGCAATCCCTAGTTCAGCGAGTAAGTTAGCATTGAGCAAGTTTTCAGGCAGTCTTTAATAGCAGTGCTGAGTCTGTTGGATGGGATCGGGAACAGGCATGGCGGGTGAAAAAGGTCCTTCTGTGTCTGTTCCCGTGTCTCCTTCGGCAGAATCAGTTCAACTTACATCTTTGCAATAATTTTATTCTTCTTCGAAGAAATTAAAAGTATTTAGTATTAAATTCTAATTTCATGCTATACGCATTTTCTACATGTTTTTAGAAATACGGACTTTTCATATCTTTCCTATCTAAGAGCTCGCCTATCCCTTCCGAATCCCTTTCTGCAGCCTTTTCTTTTTTATTCTAAGCTGTCGAGCAAGCTTTGTTAGTCTTCAGCCATCTTAGTTGTGCTTGACATGCGGGGGTCAACAGTGGTTGGCAGGACAACCATTGTTGACCTGGGTGCAACTGAAATAACCGTACGTCTGATTTGGCTTGGGGGTCATGTTTCTGTCCTTGACCTTCGCTTCTCCGCCTCTTTGTCCGTATTTTTAAACGGTCTGCGGAGAGCAGCAACGTAATGGCCACAATGTGTGCCGCTGTTGCTAGGCCCTTCTCAAAAAAAAGGAACCTGGCAACAGTTGTTGAAGCGCTTTGGTCGACCTGAATAGCTGTTTTTAAGTAGAACGCCCTCTTCCAGAAACTTTAGGAGGGGCTCCCGAGTTAACGAAGCGAGCACGCTTGACATGTTTGGCCTGTTTAGTACATAGCAGTGCAGAAGTTTCATACTCTTATTCTATTATGTACCCTTGCTACAAACAATACAAATAAACCTGTCAGGTCAGAGCCGTATGAAACGTTGCTCATTCAGGTAGGCATACAGAACTCAGTCTACAAAAAGTTCTGCATGAATTGCACGCAATATTATTTGACTGCCGCCACTGAGCAACCTCATTCAGGGTGTACAGCATGGCTGTCTAGATTGAAGAAGTCACTTTGCTCAAACTGCTGAGTGAACCAGTTGAAAACTGTGTATTTCAATGATTTACAGAAGGTGCGCGCGAATTTGCAGAGCACACTACGTACAAAAGAAATCAGAGACCAAATTATTTGAGAAATGTGAGTATGACACAAGTTTACTTGTTGCTCGTGCAAAAAAAAGCAGTGACTGTATAATGAAAGTAATAAGAGTATGACACAAGTTTACTTGTTGCGCCAAGAAAATGCTAAAAATATGGTTTGTCAATGTTGTCAAAACAAGAAATTTCGCAATGCTTTGCGTAACTTTTTATAAGCCATTGAAGTTTAACACAATTTTCATCAGAAACAACGTCAATAACAACATCAAAAGCAGCGCTAGGCTCATTTTAAAATGTTTGTAACTTAACCATGAACTGAGAACCATATTTTGACTAGGTTACAATGTTTTTCAAGCAGAAAGCAGCCTACAAGCCTCAACAGGCATCTTGCTATCATTCCCCTGAATATACAATAAAGGAAAGAGGGCTGTCACCACAACATCTCAGACCAGACAAACTCGGACCTCATTGAACCCACAACCTTCGATTTTGATCGCGGATCTATGAATTTAGCAACTCAGTTGCACAATCAAACCCAGCCCTAAGGTTTGAATTTGAACTCAAACTGCAGTGATACGTTTTCTGAGTGGGCGTGAATATTCATGCAATTGCGACAAAACACTAGCGACCAAAAACGACTGCAGAAAAAAAGCATATGCAATAATAGTATTTCAGTAAGCGATATCCCTAATTTCAGCAACAAACAACCAGGATTGGCATAAACAAAAAGTTATTCGCTTAAAAACTTTCAAGTTGGTCTGTTAGGTGCGCTGTCGGCAAAAATGTTTAACTATCTATTGCTTTTTGAAAATTTTTGTTGCTTTTTTGTTCTCATGGTCGCAGGAACCGAACTGGATTTCATCATGGAAGTTCGCGGGGTTTGGCTGAAAGAATACGAAGAAACGAGAGAGCGAATTCTGAGTCTCGAAACGAATTCTTTGGTCGTTTCAAGCCTGCGGCACGAAATGAATCCATTCACAGTTAATACCACAATTACCTGGGTACCGGTCGCTTGTCCCTGGTTCTTTGAAGATTATCAGACAAATTGCGACCATCTTAGGTGCAGTCTAACTATGAAAGGATTTGAGATTTTCTACAAAATTAGCAATTTCTACAACAGCCTGCCGGGTTGCAGTCAAATCAGCGAAGCTTTGAAGCAAATTCCTAGGCTATCTAAGGAAAAGCAGGAAACCAGATACCAACAAATACAAGAAATGTTGAAAACGCTCGCCGACTGTAGCATTCTGGAATTGCCCGAGGCTAATTTCAGTAATCCCCACTGGTTTCGAGCTTGTATTCAGGATCCATTTACTGGACTGGTGCCTCAGACTTGGTACATGATTATTGTTCGATCCTACGGAGACTACAAACTCTCCGACGAAAACAAAATCAGATCCGTAAATTCCATGCAGACTGTTTTGGTTCCCGGATTTCCGGCAAGATACGAATTTGTTGCTCTGGATGCGTCTGATGGATTCAACGGACTTTCGCATTTCGTTGATGTTAAAGCAAGCGACGTTAAGTCATGCTTCACTGAGCAAGTTCTACAAAATCGGCTGCCGGTAACCCTCTACCTGAACTTAACCATTGATGAAGAAACGGAGAACAGTCAGTCATTGATTTTGAAATTGCAGGGAAATGAAAGGAAGTCTTTGGTTTTGGTCCGAGGAAGACGATTTGAGGTGAAAATTGGTCTTCACGGTGTGGAGGGTTTGGATGAGTTCCGCGTCCCTCCAGACTTTTATCGTGAATCTGCTACGCAATTTGTAAGTTAGATCAGTGAAATTTTATCCTACATAAGTATTGCTACGGTTGTTTAGCAAGTCGATTTTAAATGGAAAGGAAAAGTGTTAAAGGCCGGTTCATGCTCCGAAGGGACAACGGAGAATTTCGAAGTTTTTCCCGTCCATGCTTGAAACGAGCAACGGAGAAAAGGAGATTCAACTTTTCGTAAGGCCGTCACTTGTCCCCACGAAAGTTGCCTCTCCACGACATTTGCCCCCAGCGACCAGCGACAATTGTCCACAAATTAAGAATTTTTGAAATCTATATTTAACATAACAGTGAGCTGTTATATCTATTACATTTATATAATGCTATCATCCTGCCTGCATGCATTCAGCATTAATGAAATAACTACAGTCGAAAACAAAACTAAAAATATTTCAAAATTCGCAATTTGGGGACAATTGTCGTAGATCCTCAACTTTCAGTTATCTGCATAAGCTGTCCTTCTGATTTGCAGGAGAAGGACGGAGAAACGGAGAAACGGACAAAATTAATTTTCAAATTAGAGCACTTTTGCTTGTAAAAAGTGTTCAATATTGTTAGTAGAACGGTTGAAAATTGTTACTGAAAGAGCATGAATAAAACGTTGAAGTTTTTAACTTAATTATTATTATAAATTAACGAAAGTCTAACCTTTCCTCCGTTTCTACTATTTACTTGTTTTTGTACGATTTTCCGTTCAAGGCCTAAGCAAGCATGAAGCCGTAACGCTCTCCTCTGTTTCGTAACGCTTCCCTGTTGTTCTGTTTCTCCGTTTCTTCGTTAGCTCAGTTGAATCGGCCTTTGCGTGTTTTGAACTGATTCGGTTTTCTGACAGGTTGCTGGAGAGCCTGGAAAGAGATCTTTGAAAGGATGAAATTTCTCGCTTTCCAGGGTAGCTGAGCGGTAGCGTACTCAACTTAAAGATCAGGAGCTCGTCTGTTCGATCCCCATCGTGAACAGTTTCTCAGTTCTTTCAATCCTGATTTCAACCTTTCACATTGGCAACTGTGCCGCGTTTTTACCGCTCTGAGGATATGAAGTCTTTTATGATGACTGGAAATGATAGAGTTATAGAGGTTATTGAGCGTCTAGTTGATTGATGTAGTCATAATCGAACCAAATGTTGTTAATATTGTCTATGGAGTTTTGATTTAATATGAAGGCTCCTGGATTTTGCCATTTTCAATTTCACTCATACAACAGTTTCTACCCACGTTTAAGGTATTGTCGATGCTATATTAGACAAATCACTCAAGTTGACGCTAAACCTAGCAGAGATGAGCACGGGCTGGATTTTTTAGGCCCAGCCCGGCCCGGCCCGGCCCGCTCCAAAATTTTGCCCGGCCCGGCCCGCAAGCTTACAAAATTCGGCCCGGCCCGGCCCTCCAAAAGAAACTTTCGAAAATTTAACTAACAATATTATTTCAAATACTTCAATAAATGGTGGAAACGCTAAATTAGGCTACGAAATATTAAATTTTGCTGTAAAATAACCGGAATGAGTAAACATAGTGCTAATTTTAGTGATTTGACAAAATTTTTTAGAGTCGAAACGACCCGTTTCGGCCCACTACGGCCCGCTGTTAAAAACTTTCTCGGCCCGGCCCAGCCAGGCCCGCAAACAAATGGATGTCGGCCGGGCCGGGCCGACGGGCCAAAATGCTCATATCTAAAGCCTAGTTTACCTTGTGTCGATTAAACAGCAATATTAATGCCGCGTAAAATTTACTGACCCCATTAGGAAAGATCCATTTCTGTTGTAAGCTTTTGTCTGAATTTGGGATTTCCAATTGAACAGCTTTATTCAATTTAAATTTTAATTTTCTAATGCATAAAATCTGATTTTAGAGAGGAGAGCGCTGTTTTGATGAAGAACAGTTGGCAGATTCTGAAAATAAGATTATCATCGACTGAGATGAAAAAATACTAAATCAAGGAATGTCAACTTTTTAACTTTTTTGTTTTGTGATTTATGCTGGACAATTGGTCGCCAACGTTCTACTGTCATTTTTATGCATTAATGACTTGCAACATGTAGCATCAAGAGTACATAATATATAAGAGTGTGACAGCTGGCAGCACTTTCTGCTCTCAATATCTGTACTGCTGGTAGCATCAAGAGTGTGTTGTTCATAGGCCCTGCCAGTATCTGCTGGCAGGGTCAAACACGGAACGGCCGGCCTGCTTGTGACAGATTTTTTGGCCTATCGTCTTTACTGACAACCATCCACCTTGAAAACTATCAAATATTGAAACGTGGCACCGACGAACACAGATTTTAGACTCAACATGAATTCTTTTTGTTTTTTCGTTCCACCGCTTAGCGAACAAGAGGCAGAGACAAAAACTTCCGGAAAAAACTGGATTCCCAATTCAAGCCAGTGGCCGGTGTACGGTTTTTGCAGGTTGCCCCTTTCATATCTGTAGTGACTTAATTGTCCGAAACTTAGGGCCTTTTCACGCAGCAAGTTAAACGAATCAAAAACGTAAAATTAAATCAATTGTTTTCGCGCGCTGGGTTTAAAAGAACTATGCAAACAGTTTATTTTAACGGTTTTGTATTCATGAATTATTAAATTTTAGTTTTGTATAAGACTTTGTCTTAGAATGTTTCTCTTTCCGAGACTCACAGTTAGTAATCCATGACGACACGCAAAATTTCGAGAGGAGAATATAGGACAAAAACTGACAATATGACGTCGCATATAGTAATTCATGACAACACCCAAAATTTTGAGACATCCAATTTTTCGTCTTAATTGAGGTAAGGTAAGGGTAAAGGACCCCCGGAGCAACTCCTATTCTCATGCGAGAATATACAGGGCGTCGGCGCTCATCCCCGATTACAAGCCACTTGAGCCAGGAGTGTTACTTCCGACGATAGCTGCAACCAGGGTTTTTTTACGTCCAGATGTGCGTCTGGACGCAAAGTTTCTTATCTCGACGCAATGAAATTTTAGCGGGACGCAAGCTAGACGCAACATTATTTCGGGAGAAAATTCACTTTTATAAGAGTAAAAACTTTAAATGTTTCCAGTACCAATTTTTCCGTTTTTTTTCCAAAAATTTCTTTGGGTCCTGGGGGCTCCGCCCCCAGACCCCCGATGTTTCTCACTTTGTCATGGAATGCCAAGGTGCAAGGTCATGTCTCAATATTACTCAATGTTATTTGTTAAGTTGTTGTCCACCTGCATCCATATATATCAGATCTTTTCGAACTCATGAATTTCACTGTAAAGTTGGAAGCGTATGGTCAACCAAGCTTTACGGGTGGAAACTGTGCGCGTATGGAAACGACGAACCTGGAGGAGACTTATGTTCCAGTCGACCTGGGCAGGATCTTGCCAAAAATAATTAAGACTAGATAGACTTAGTAAGAGGCGAAATAAATGCCTAACAACTCATCTACCGAAGGAACTTTGAATAAAATTAAATACACGCTCAGTAAATAATTAGCCTACCTAAGACTGGAGTAACTCAAATCCTACTTACCGATTATACAATTCTAATAAAAACCTAACTAAGTACACCCTAACGGTTCAGCTACTGAGACCGCATTTAATAAAGAAACAGAAAAAGGGAGCGACTCCCGAAAAGGGTACAGGACAGCAAATGAAATTTAGACAAAAGAACATTCATCAGTAGAAATTACAGAACAGTTAAAATTCAGACAAGTACACATCCTAAGAAACAACCACAGTTAAACAAGACATGAATGAAATTTAGATACAGTGAAAAGACAATTTACGTACACCGACTCAACCCAAAAACTATTTAAACCCTTCTTGAATAAATGCCTCAAAGATATTTTCTTAAGCCGTCGCGGCTATCAGCAATTCAAAGGTAATGTTATAAAACTTTTCCTAAAACAGGTCCGAAACATCAGAAATACCTGGCACGGGCTCTGCTAATGGTTCCTTGTCGGACTCTCTGTTCCGGAGAGTTGAATCAATCCGGGCTAGCTTAAGGCGGAGAAACTCTAGTTGATCTCTAAGGCTAGCCTGTTCGTCCCATTCCTCCTCGATAAACTCACCCTGATCAGTAGGCGACAGGAATTCATCGGTCTTCTGTGAGGCCTCATCCTCTTGTTGGTCGTCATGACCCTGATCCGTGATTTCTTCGAATAATTCCTCCCTTTTGGAGGCTTTATTTTTAGCCGAGTCTGAGCGCAGGTACGGTCTACTAAGCGTAGCGCTTGTAGAGGCAGGGCCCGCGGAGGCCTGACTGGAGATGATTGAGTAGAAGAATTCTTACTCATGGCCGTTTGGGGAAACAACCGCCCAAAACCGTCTGGGTTCAAGGGCCGGTTATCCATCGCGTCGCTTGAAGTGGCCGTATCGGCCGGCTTGGTCAAAGCCTTAGTGGTTTTCACTGGCGAATGTTGAACAGACATTTATATAAAAGTGGAAGAAAAATTACACCAAATGTAAAAGCAACAATTAAGCACGTACGATTAGTTAAAATAGAAACTCAAATTGAAATGAAACACTGAATTACTTAAAAGAATGACTAAATTAAAAGACACAACAAAATACTAGGAGATCAAATCCGAGAAGCAAAAAGGAAAAGCAAATGACAGTACTACTACCCAAAAGGGAAAAGGCAAAAATACAAGCAGTTAAAAGTTAAACAAAACTAGGGAGACAACAAGAAAAAGGTCGGAGACTGGCAGCCTAATGTAAAGTTGGAAGCGTATGGACAAACAAGCTTTACGGGTGGAAACTGTGCGCGTATGGAAACGGCGAACCTGGAGCAGACTTATGTTCCAGTCGACCTGGGCAGGATCTCGCCAAAAATGATTAAGACTAAATAGACTTACTAAGAGGCGAAATAAATGCCTAACAACTCATCTACCGAAGGAACTTTGAATAAAATTAAATACACGCTCAGTAAATAATTAGCCTACCTAAGACTGGAGTAACTCAAATCCTACTTACCCATTATACAATTCTAATAAAAACCTAACTAAGTACACCCTAACGGTTCAGCTACTGAGACCGCATTTAATAAAGAAACAGAAAAAGGGAGCGACTCCCGAAAAGGGTACAGGACAGCAAATGAAATTTAGACAAAAGAACATTCATCAGTAGAAATTACAGAACAGTTAAAATTCAGACAAGTACACATCCTAAGAAACAACCACAGTTAAACAAGACATGAATGAAATTTAGGTACAGTGAAAAGACAATTTACGTACACCGACTCAACCCAAAAACTATTTAAACCCTTCTTGAATAAATGCCTCAAAGATACTTTCTTAAGCCGACGCGGCTATCAGCAATTCAAAGGTAATGTTATAAAACTTTTCCTAAAACAGGTCCGAAACATCAGAAATACCTGGCACGGGCTCTGCTAATGGTTCCTTGTCGGACTCTCTGTTCCGGAGAGTTGAATCAATCCGGGCTAGCTTAAGGCGGAGAAACTCTAGTTGATCTCTAAGGCTAGCCTGTTCGTCCCATTCCTCCTCGATAAACTCACCCTGATCAGTAGGCGACAGGAATTCATCGGTCTTCTGTGAGGCCTCATCCTCTTGTTGGTCGTCATGACCCTGATCCGTGATTTCTTCGAATAATTCCTCCCTTTTGGAGGCTTTATTTTTAGCCGAGTCTGAGCGGTTAACCAAACCAAAGAGGACAACCACAGTTAAACAAGACATGAATGAAATTTAGATACAGTGAAAAGACAATTTACGTACACCGACTCAACCCAGAAACTATTTAAACCCTTCTTGAATAAATGCCTCAAAGATATTTTCTTAAGCCGTCGCGGCTATCAGCAATTTAAAGGTAATGTTATAAAAGTTTTCCTAAAACTAAGCATAACTTATTAGGTATTAAAATAAACCGACCAAAATATAAACCCACTTAGACTAAACTCTCAACGTCGCCTCGGAGTACAAGTACTGCTAGCTAAATACAATAACTTACGATTACCCAGCGTTGAAGTCCAAAATTTGAAGGCGAGCACTATAGAAATAACAGGGCAGGGAGCTAAAGTAAAACCAACCGCACGCTAGACTGAAAAGAAACAAGACTGACTAGTTTTAGAAAGGGATGCTGAGAGAGGAACCTAGTGAATTTTGATTGGTCCATTTAGAGACCCCCTTTGCAAGCGAGATGCTCTGAGCGCAGCCAGAGACTTCTCGAAAAACAAGCAGCGCCACCTAGCGACTAAGTGGGCTGAATAAAACATAAAATACTCTAACATAGAAAATGACCAATTTCACACAATTTTCCACACAATTTCACACAAGCTTACAAAAGACACATTTCTCACTAAAAATACCATTCTTACTAAAATTTCACATTAAAATACACTCACTAAAAATACACTCAACTCACACATCACAACTCACACATTACATCTCCCCAGGGCTTACCGCCCGAGCTCCTGCGAGGGACACATACACCAAAAGAAGGAAGAAATTTACCCAACAGTGAAAATTTTTGACTGAATTTTGGTGAATGGGTCTCAGCACATAAGTGAAAATACAAAACGAAAT
>JASAND010026203.1:0-22337 GCA_030248195.1 Trissonchulus latispiculum | reverse complement strand
GNANTNTNGNGATTCNANTNANTGANCTGTATNTNCNTTTACNGAGTGTNTNGNCNGCANTNACGGCNTTTGCNTNGATNCNATGNTGCTGNAGNCCTACNGANCATGGCCATATGATCACAAGATTTCAACATCATCCAGAGAAAGTAATCAGAATGGTTATAAAGCTGAGTTCGGTCTAGGCTATTGCACGTCTATTCCAGTTCCTGGTCTTGACATGGTTCCTTTGTACAGAGCCTACAGCGCCAATTTGTCCGATTCCTGGAGCACCATACACAAAGAACAAGTCATCGATGCAGCAGATAAGGGGTATCTGCCTTTGACTATTCAGTTTTATTTGTTTAGTGCGACCGTAACTGGGTCATAACTCATGTCTTGCATGTGAGAAATTACTACAGTTGCAGGTTAATTAACGAGTAATCATTTGAATTAGAACTAATATTGATTATTTCCATAGAATAATGCTAGGGTGCCGATCCTCCCAGACCGGATTATTCGGCCATCTCCGATTTCGCTCACCTTCATATATTTCGAAGTCTGAGTGAAATATTTCAACGAGTTTTTGAAATTAAAATCGGATCTCTTCTGGATTTTGAGTAATTTAACGCCAAAGTTGGGGTCTGCATGTGTTAAACATAGGAAACGGATTTTGTGAGTTGTGATTTTATTTTTGTGCCAAAAATCTCTCGATGAACGGTCATGAATCTGTATAATTTTGTACTTAGGTTGCAGCATCTGGAAGTAGAATTTTGATTTAGGACCCTAATAATTTTTAAAAATTATCTGAAGTAAACAGTGAAAAATCGTTAAACTTCAACGTTTCTTGTCGATGAAAAGTAGGGTCGTCGAAAAGAATTAAAAACTGCTCTAATTCAGGGCCTAAATAAAATAAACTCCAAGGTTCCGTAATATTTAAATAGGCGATTCCAATGCTACCAACTGTTTCGTTGTTACTCTTACCCGTTTCGAGCTTTTTGGCATAAAAATATAAATTTTTAGCAAAATTTTAAAAATTGTTTTTTCGAAAATTTGGACGAATTACGACAACGGTATGGCCGGAAACTGCCTTTCTTGTATTTCAACTTGTGTATTCATGCCTTTTAGATTTATTTGTAGCATGAATTGTGCTGACAGCTATGTCTAGCACTTCTCAGCGCGCCAATTATCACCTCAGACCCCGAATTTCCCCAAACAGCGATTTTCCAATTTTTTTTCAAATTTTCAAAAGATGGCATATATCGATTGAACACTCTCAGTGCAGGGATGAATTCTTCTTAGAGAACTATGGCCTGGAATTGGTTCTATTTTGAGTTAATCGCTGTCAAATGAACGAAATGAAGGAACTGAACTAAACCGTTCAAAATTTAAACTTGAAACGTAAGACAGATGTGGCTAGATTATGTGTGCAAATGAGCGAAATCCGTGGACTAAAATTTTTCACGATGGAACTCCTATATGAACAAGGTTAACGTCAACAGTATAATTTCATTTTTTTAAACAAACATAGTTCTGCTTTTACTTTGACTGCTGTAACCGCGTCCATTTACGTCATAAATAATGGGAAATATTTTCAAATTAGTATACTGTGTTATTTCACTCTGTGTCAATTGAAGCATTGGCAGTTCATAAAAAGTCAGAAATTACCTGACAGATAGCGTAATAAAGGTGTTCAACAATCTATTACACTATTTGCCCGACACTTCGACACTTTATGAAAAGTCAGAAATTATCTATCACTTCATGAAGTGTCTACTTACATTATGCGACTACGACACATATAAGCACATGATTACCCAAGCAATATCAACATTATATTATTCCGACTCAGATTGTGCGTTATCTCACTGATTAATTCCAAAGCAAATGTACTGCATTATACTCGTCTCCTCCTCCTATTCTTGCTACTAATAGATATGAATTGGACAAAACACCACAGTGTTGGGTACTGCGCAGTCACAAAGGAGTTCCTGCCAGCAAATGGATGCCAATCTACCAAATATACAACGAAGATTTTAACGATAAACTTCTTGTAAAGGGTAACAATCGACATAGATTTTATCACGAAAATATTCGTTGGAAATTCCTTGGATTAGAATTTTATGTGTTCCAAAATGAAGGCGAAGCTTGTGCAGACTTTCCTGTTCAAGCAACGGGTACGCTACGGCACCAAATTAAATTATCAGTTAATTTGAATTACCTGTTTGTTACTAGCGTTAATTTATTGCAAACTGAGTTTTGATTTGACCACAAGCTGCTGCTCGACTGCCTGTTAATCGTCAACTGTTAATTTGCGAGAACGTGATTCGCTTTGCTTCAGCACTCATGTGCAGATTGTCCACAGCTAATGGCTCACAACAGCAAATATTAAAACGTGATATGCACGACAATGTGAACAACTAATACTAATAATACTAGAATACTAATTCTTAAATTAATTGTATGGATCATTAGCTGAACAAGGTGGAAGCCAAACACAGGATAACAGTTTTAAGTAAACGTTGGCCTATTCTATTCTATGAGATTACTGTCACATTAACCCTTTTATTCCCGCGGCTGCCAACTGGCACAAGTGCTGATTTTTGGCATCTTGTATTTTGGGATAGGGTACAGTTGCCGGTAGGCAATCTGGGCATTTGGTCCTTTTATCTTTAGCACGTCCACCCTATTTTGGGAGAATATTTCGACACCTGCTTGAAAAATATAGTTTCTATGGCATTCCGCCGGCTATGGAAATTTTGATGATTTCAAGCCCTGTTCGAGCGCTGCATTCAAGCAAATCCAGAGCACGGCTGTAGTTCGTCGGCAGAAAAGTCGTTCCACCAGGTGATGCCGGAGGTTATGCGCATTAAAATAACGTATAGCTGATCCCGTCTCTGAATCAAGTCTTGCAGCTAGAAATAAAGTTATTGGATTTTTGCAATGAAAATTCAGCAAAATTTCGTACTTTGTCCGACTTTGACGGCTTGTAACTTTTTCTGGGTGTATCGGAGACCCTTCAATGCTCAATCATGAAGTGTAGCGCAATTAATTCTCTATCGATTGGTGGCAGTCCCATCTCTCTAAGTGGTCTCAGTAAAAAGCGGCAGCCAAAAATGTAAAATTGGTCATTTTGAGCCGACTTCCCCGAGAAGCCTTGGGCAGAAGAGGGTTAAATAAAATACCAACTGAAACGTATTCGGGTTTATTTTTAGAGCTTGCTTTATTTCACTTTATACCAAATTTCATTAATATTCTCGTTGGTTTCAGAATGTGATTTGATTGCTTTACAATCCGGACACAACAAAACGCTTCCTTTGGAGCTCTCTACTATGGACTATTTTACTGATGCTTCGCACACAGATCGTGTTACCAACGCAACTCTTGGCTACTGCACAACTGACTTTGTACCAGGTGTGAAGATGGAAATGTTGAGAAAGTACCACGACGGTTATCGAACCAAGCTAGCATACACGGATGAGGAAGAGCGTGACCTACTTACTAATGGGTACCATAGAGATGTCGACCTTTGCTATGTGATCACTAATCCAGCAGGAATAACGGAAGGCCTCTACAAACCAGTATATCAGGTGGAGTACACTAAGTTGAAGTTTTGGGTGTACACCAGCAGCAGAGCTAATTATGAATCTCGCGTTTCTGGCAAGTACTATGATTTACCCATTCCTGACAACGATCTGCATTATCTCTCAACCAAAGCACACGGAGTGGCATTCTACTTATTTGCTAACAAGAACCAAGATTGTGCTTAACATTTGTCATAGATGACTTGTACTTTTATTAAATATTATTAAGCTCGATTTGTTTAAAAGTGTGTAAGCTAGATGTGGGTTAAAAATTCGCAAGACTTATCAGTATAGCTGTTACGGGCAGATGAGTAAATTGGACACTTCTAAAAGTGTCCAGACAGATAGATAAATTATGCATGTGCGCAGACAGATAGATAAATTCTTACAATTATCGCATTCTGTCTGGACAGATGAGTAAATTATCTATGTGTCCAGAACAAGGTTGGACAGATGCGTAAATTTTTAAACTAAGAACTAATAATGGACAATATTTGTGTTTATAGCTGTTATTTAACTTCAGTATTATTCTTCACTTTATTTTTAATGGTTTATGTATTGTTCTAAAGCTTGTTACTATATTTTATTAGCTTATATTTTATTAAATTTTATAAATCTCTTACTTGATTTTATTAACTTTACATAACGTTTGTTAGATATCTTTCCAATTATTGATTGCTATTGATAATTTGTTTGTTAATTAATTTTAATTATTTTATGTACTTATTTGTGAAATTTTGGTGCCGCCATTTTAACGTATATAATTTAAAATGGAAACCAACGGTGAAACTAACTAGAATCAAATTTACATATTTACGTTTTATGCTAACGTATAATTATTTACTTATATACCTATTGCCTAATCTCTTATTAATTGTAATTATATTCATACAAATAAGTACATAAGATAATTATTAAATTAAAATGTTATAATACATAAATTAACAAAATCAAATAAGATATTTTAAAAATCAATCATAAGCTAAGAAAATATAATAACTACCTTTAGAACAATGCATAAACTATAAAAAATAAAGTGACAAACAATACTGAAGTTAAATAACAGATATAAACACAAATATTCTGCACTGTTAGTTCTTAGTTTAAAAATTTACGCATCTGTCTAACCTTGTTCTGGACACATAGATAATTTACTCATCTGTCCAGACAGAATGCGATAATTGTAAGAATTTATCTATCTGTCTGCGCACATGCATAATTTATCTATCTGTCTGGACACTTTCAGAAGTGTCCAATTTATGCATCTGCCCGTAACATAGCCACCAATAACTTTCTCGCACATTTCAAAGACCATAAAACCATCGAATTGTGCAGAGGAAGATTGTCATAGTGCGATTCAAGGTTTTTGAGATAACAACAAGGTACTAACGAAATTTAACAAGTTGCAGTAGGTGGATACGTAATACTAGAAAAATTTTTCACAGCTCATGTCGAAGATTTGTTTGTTGTGGGGTAATATTTTCTAGTTTTTTGTAATTTCTAAAGGGTCTAAATTGTTAATATAACACTCTTGATATAACGTAGGGCAGCCTTAATACATCCCCGCAGATGAGACTTCTCAAGACAAGTGAATTTGATCATGCAAATTGTAAAAAATGAATGCACAGCCAGGAATAGCTGATAGATAGAAGTTTTCAAAATATATCACGCTCATTCACCATGCTGTGGAGCTGAGGTGGATACAATATGATCACACTCACAAACTTTACACTTACAAAATATGACCACGCACTTGAAACTAGCATGAGCGCAAAAACATAGTTAGTTAGTTACAACGTTAGTTAATACAGCTTTATTCAACAAAATAAAAAAACACAACCCTTCCACTTGCGCTTCTTTTTTTTCTAGTGTGCGGCATTAATCAGGCATCAAATATCTCTTTAGATAAGAAATCGTCTAAAAAATATGGCTTTCAGGGTTGACCTCCTTTCCTTTCAAATGACTCGAGGCTCGCGCACAATGTAGGATATCCAGATTATATTAATCCATAAAAATTGGAAACACCGGGAAATAAAATAAAGAAATAACCACAAAATACCTTCGGCCCTATATTTCGAAAACCTAGACCGGACTTCGCGTTACAAATTCTAGGTGCAGGTTCAATAGTCAAAGGTGTGTGATGCTAAAACGCTGTCCGAAAATATTATCCCTAGAAATTCTAAGTAAACATCTCAGAAAGTTGATGCAATTATTTTATAAGTCAAACTGAATTTTACTCTGAAAACTATAAGCTTACAGAAATAGAAATAGAAATAGAAACTTGAATAATAACAAAGCGCAAACTGTACAAAAAATATGCCATAATACCAGACCCCAATTATATACAGCCGAACCAACCCAACTAACTATTACCAAACTGCCCTCTTTGTAAATTAACAATCAGCTAAGATGGTGATTCCAGCAGCAATAAAGCGTCCCTGGACATACTTGTGCAGAACAAATCTGTAAAGTAGCAGCCCACCAGCGTGCACGGTGAATTGTCCACAATCTTTAGAAAATAGTCGGTCGTGTTTTGAAAAAATACATTTTTTATGATAGCAGCCTAGGGGATCGCAAATGGAGTAAGTGTCGGGTATGTATGTGTCGGATAATTTGCCCCTGTGAAATCTTCAAATCGACACCCTAGGTTTAATTTTACAGCTTACACAGCTCAAGAAATAATGGATTATATGATTTCTACAGAAGGGTCAAGTTTTCGAATCCAAAATCAGAAAATTGACTTTATCTCACAATAGGAAAAAGCTAATAAGTTGACTCCAAAAGCTAAGTTGTAGAGCTCAGCGAGATCGTTCCAATGGATAGAGTCATTGCTATCTGGCTGCTGCCAAACTTTCAGAAATAGAAACCCCCTGAACGAAAATCTCGAAATTTTGAAGCAGGATTGCGCGGAGTGTGTTAGAATGCTAAACGAACTTATTTTGGAAACTTTCGTCGAACCATGATTTACACCGTCAACCAACAATATGTGCCCAAAAGGAATAACCACCTTAAATAGCGAAAAGAAATAGCTTAAGCCAATCACTTACACAATTTAGAAGTTTTGAGCTTTTGTCAAGTTGGAAGTGCAGAATGATTGATTGAGTTTACAATTTATTGCTATCATAAAATAAATTAAATGTTACAGTAATTTCATGATATTATAGATTTTAGGGTTACTATAGTCTTATTTTCCATAAAGTTAGGCTTTAAATGGTCAGATTGTGACTAATATTCCAGACGGGAGAAGTTCTAAAAATAAATTATTAGTGTAAAAGAACGTACCAAAAAGTCTAGGATTTTTGGCCTAGAAAATGAAATCCTTGAAATTCTATAACGATTTTACTTCATACCAAGAGTACATAATGATAATAGATGCATGTTATCAGAGCAGAAAGTATGCTCTGCTCCCTATCAAATTAGATCAATCACTTCAACTGAAGAAATGTGTGGCTAGCTGAAGCCCGAGTCAGACACAAATTAAACGAACACACTGCCTGAGTTTTTGAGCTTAAGGATATAAATATTGAGCAAGTAAGCGCACCACCGTTTTGATCAGGAACTGATTTGTAGGGTCACTAGTTTCTAGTTTATGGAGGGTGGCACTCCTTCGAAAACAATGCATAGTTTTTGTTCTGAAAATATTGAGCGTACCTAACGGGAGGTCAAATTCTTCGTACCCTTGTGGTAACCATTTGGACACTCGTTGTGGACTCTTTGTTTAAGCACAGTTTCGTAAGCGAACGTAGACTTTTTAACAAAACAGTTTTTTGGGCAATTTTCACAAAAAATGGCAATTTTACAGTAAAACATGCAGCGAAACCGGCAAAGTTTTGCAAAATTTGTACCTGGGAATTTATTTCTGGAGGACTTTGTTACCCCTTGTGGGTACAAGACTGGAAACCCTTGTGTGGACGTCGGCGAGAGGGGACGTCCCACCTTTAGCGGCATACTCTTAGCTAATCATACTATTCCTTAGTATGTGCTGATTACGATTGTGTATCACTCGGTACTTTTGTCGTAAAATTCAGTCCCACTCGGCACGGAGTCCCACTCGGTACTTTCCAATTTTTAAACAATAACCGTTCCAATCGGTACTTTTGAGTCTCACTCGGTACTTCTAAGTCCCACTCGGTACTCTTGAGTCCCACTGGGTACTTTGGAATCTCACTCGGTACTTCATTGTCTCACTCGGTACCTGAGGAGACTAAATGTTTCTATATTTAATGTTGCAATTTGCCAGAATTTGCAATATATATTTGATAAATTGTTCAGACACTGCTGAAGATAAAACACTAAACCTTTGTTCTTTGTTTGTTTTACTCACTATAAACTTTTTGTTTGCTGGCGTGTTTGTATATTTAACATTTTTAGCTAGAAATTGTTAAAAATAAGCCTACCCAAAAATTTGCAGAAATTGCAAATTTTTAACGTTTTTAGCAAAAATTAGTAAAACGAAGATTTTTAGCTTTAAGAAATTTTTAGATTTGTTTGTTTTAGAGTTGTAATTTTACATAACTTTAAAATTCTATAAAACGAAACAATTTTCCAGTTATCAGTGCTCAAATTTTGAATTAATTAATTAATTAATTAATTAATTAATTAATTAATTTGAATTTGATTTAATTAATTAAATCTTAATTTTGAGTGTTAAATTGCAGTTAATGTCTACGAATATTTCAAATAATTCATGAAAATTATACTTTAAATTCTTCAAACTGAATGTTAAAGTACCGATTGAGACTATAAAGTACCGAGTTGGACTCAGATGTACCGAGCGAGACAACAGTACCGAGTACTTGAGAATGATTAGAAAAGTGCCGGGTGGAACTCGCACCGATTGAGACTCTACCCAGATTACAACCAAGCTGACTTGGGTATCTCAATTGTGGTATCTAATCTGACGCGTGGAAAACAAAACCAATGCCTTCCTACATATATCACACCATATCATATCATATCATATCATATCTTTAATTATCAGAATTTATTTGATTACTTTTCAAACTTTAGGTCAAAATGAACATTTTCGTTGCCCGGTTTTCATCAAAATTTACTCGCTGTTTATTCCTTAACAAAACGACAAACACAAAATCCTAAAACCGACCCCTGGCAATTGTCACAAGGACCCGCTATTACCAACTTATCTATTTCAGAGAATTTCACAAATTTCCTTGTTTTGACAAATGAATTTGGATAATTTGATGTTTTTGAAGTTATTATCTTCCTATTTTTCACGAGAATAGGAGACAGCTTGGCTCCGTAGTTTTGGTCAGTTAAACGAGAAATAGGAAACAAATCCTTGTAAGCCTCAATATAAGGCTCAATCAGTTATTTGCATTGAAAACGCTTCGACTGAGCATAGGCGATGTAATGTGGTTTATGAGATTAAATGAAATTTTCTAACTGTTAGCAAACCAGAATCAAGCAAAAATCTTCAAAACGGCTGTTCTTCATTATTTAAAGGAAAGCACAATATTGAATGTCTCATTCGGTTATAAATTTTGCTTGGTACCATGGGGTTGTATTGGGTCATAGTTGTGTGCTCTGTCTCTTCACTCGCTTTGGCTAACGGTAAGTCAGTGGAAAATGTTTTTGTTACCTGTGGGTATTTAAAGCTTTGACGAGAGTTTTAGTTTTTCAATTTGTATATGTGTCCTAGAGGTAATTCCACCATAGCATCCATCTACGACCATCTGTCAGTCCACCAACCACCAACCTTTTAACTAAGGAATGTCATGAAGGATGTGGTGGCGCATTCCGGAGTAAACTGCATACCAGTGCCTGAGGCTTAAATCTAAGAAAGCAACTGCAGTGACAATTTTATTTCTTTACATTCTTTGTCATATGTGTTCTTTATTATGTAAATCAAATTATCCAATTACTAATCTGTTAAAGATGTATAATAAACAGGGAAAAGCTCTAAGCATAAACCTTTATCTTATTTGAAGACTGCTTTGACAGTTCAAAGAAATGTTGGAAGGACACAGACGAGTGCAGAGGCCTAAATACATATGAAGGAAATCAAGCAGCAACTGTTAATGGTCTTCCTTGTCAAAAATGGTCAGAGCAAACTCCACATAAGCATGAGAAGGGAACCATGTATGATCATGCTTATTGCCGCAACCCTGATCATGCTGCTGCTCCATGGTGCTATACATTGGATGCAAACATCCGTTGGGAATATTGCTTCCCGCCATGTTCATCTTCCACTGGAACTGAGCGTAAGTGTGAGAATATGTTGACTTCCTTGTGCTGCATTTTAATGTTGTAACACTACATAGTCTTCGCGACCCCATTTTCAACCCTGGTTTCCCAAGGCAGCTTGGTTTGAAGAAGGCCCAGGTTCATTCAAACTGCAGCTGCCGATCAACAATTATTCACACCCACGCCAAGTTATCATATTTGCAATAATAATGTAAGCAATATTTATGATTGTGCCAAAACATTAAAAACATTTTGCTAAAGAAAAGATTGGATCAACGTTGCTTTCAATTTATTATTCGTGGTATGTGGTATTTTAAAAAAATTTTTATAAAAAACGGTTGTGTTATTAAATGTAAATTGTTTGATAGAGCAAAATTGATAAAATAAAATTGATAAAATCAAGAGTACATACCTGAAAACCAACACAAATGTTAAACCAGAAGTTAGCGATAACAATCGGTTGGAGCTCAACTCGAATTTCAACCCCAAAACCCTGTTATTTCAATTCGGGTTTATTCAACCCTGTTTTGAAATGTTGGGTCGAAGTTTTCAACTCGGTGTGAAATATTCAGTGAAATTCTTATATTTCGTGTCAAGTTTTTACAAACGGTCAAGATTATAAAAAGTTAGCTAATATAGTAGTTTTCAAGATGGAGTCAGTAATAGAATTAGAGTAGATAGTCAGTATTGGTTAGCTTTTTGGATGAGATCGGTCGGGGCTCGGAGTAGGTTTTCCGTACTTTCACAGACATTTTTTGTTTTTTGTCGATTTTGCCGATAATTTTGTGCGATTGTTTTAGGTACTTCTAGTACAAAATTTATGATTTTGTGATCTTTGAGAAATGTCTGAATTTGTTTTGTAATTTCTAGATTGAAGTACTCGCGTTCTTAATTGCGGTTTGATTCAGGAGTTTCAAAGTTAGGCATGAGAGGAGAGCTTTCTAGGCATACACTACCTATTGTGAACCTGCATAAATTAGTCAAGACATCATTTATTCAGTAACGTACAGGCAAACTCATTTTTACACCGGGTTGAGATGCTCGATAACATCAGCCCAGGTATTTTTGTGTTTTTATCCCTTCAGAAAACAATTTTAAATATAATAAATTTATAGGGCAGATTAGCAGAGATTGAAAATGCAGCATTGCAGCATACAGTACTGTCATCAACGAAAAGTGTTTTGGTAAACTAAGTAAACCAAAACACTTGTTCCGCCGTATACATTTTGTTCAATATGTGTAAAACCAGTTAATAAACTTGTCTCATTGGTATCAAAGCCAGACTTCAGCTATGATTGTCCTTTCTGCATTCCATACAATTAAATGTAACTCTAAACAGAATAAACATCACTGAAGATGTTAGCGACTATTCACAAATAAGCAAAAACTAAATCAACTCCATATATTCGTATACGAAATCCGATCGAGCATGTCAAAGTTTCTTTAGAGACATTTAGTGGGCAGTTGTTTCCATACTTGGAAAGTAAAGTTTCATGGACAGTATTGATAGATGTTTTGAATGGAAAACTTTTATTTTTACCTTGGGGTGAGTCTTTTTGGATACTCGTTTAAAGATACAACAATAAAAACAAGTCTTTGTCCAGGCCGGGCTTGACGGCAAGCCGCCGTAAGCCGTCGCTTATGTCGGCTGTCAGCCGATCGACACAAAGATGGTCGGACCTTTGGTCTGACTTTGACCGACTGTTCTCAAAAACTAACGGCCGGTTGCACCAAATCTGGCTAACATCTAATTAGACTAATCTGTAATTAAATTCTAATTAAGGCCATTTTCCGTTGCACCAAATGAAAACTTAGTTAGATTTTAATTCTAGTCAGGGGTAAGATTAACATTTGACTAACTTCTGACTAACATCTGATTAAAATTTAACTAAAATATAACTAAAGTCATCATGTGACATAAGCTTGTACTTGATTTGCTAGAGCGCATCTGGGAAAAATACTGATTGGTTTAGAGTTAATCAGATTTTAAGATCTAACTAACTTGGCGCAACAGAGAATCTGACTAAAATAAGATTAAGACTAGCTAATAACATTTTAGTTAGAAGTTAATCATATTTGGTGCAACCGACTGTATGATTGCTTAGCTGAAAAAGTATCCACCCAGGTGTTCGCTATTGGGGGGGGGTCGCCGGGTACCAAATTTTATAGTCGCCGATTTCGCTCATTTTTGGATATAATATATCCCCATATGTGTCCAAAAACAAGACAAATTTTTAGAATCCAGGGTCAATCCTGCTAAGAGATATTGCAGTTCAAATCCCTACAATTTAGTATTTACGCCACTATGCCTCGCTAAGGGCTTCGAAGACGTGTACACATAGGATGACAAAAGACTACGGTATGGTCAATACATCAAACTGAAGCCTCTATCTTGGGCTATTTATTGCTGTGCAAATAACAATGATATGCCAAGCAACGAGCGAGAAACGGCGTTTGAACGATTTGATCAAGCTCCTTCCGACTGTTATTTACTTCAAACTTTAATGCGCTTTAACTTTCGCATACCGCTTTGTAGAGACTTGGTGCAAGAAGATAAAATGTTCAGGACATCGAGAGCTTCAATTTGATATAAAATTTGGCTATATTTGAAAAATTTGAAAATTTGCCATTTTTTGACCATAGGCCTCCGTCATCGCACTGAGGCATGCGTCCACAGTTAAACACCAGCAACTGCAGTGAAATTTAGCACAGAACTTCCTTTCATATGTGCAAACTGGCACACCGAATTTGGTTGGAATAGCTCGGCTTTCACCCGACTTATGGACCATTATATCCAAAAAATTGAGAAAATGACGTATTTTGAGGCAAAACGCCAACGCGGTAACCAAAAGTATGAACTACCCACAAGAAGCAGCATGGATTTTGCGTATGCAAATTGAACCTCTATTTGTGTACTGTGTTAATATCTATAAGCGAAATCTGCGCAGTAAACGGTTAGTTCAGGCCATGACGAAACATTTCTTTGGTGACGTTTTTGTAAGTAAAATTTGTGCAAAAACCGGCTTCACCCAACTTTGAAAATTTCTAGAAATTCGCTGAGCTAACGCAAAACACATCATATAGATATTAACACGCTACCTAGTCCAGATTAACATTTTGCCAAGCTATAGCTCATTTTGCTCTTACACAGCGCTCAAACTTTTGGTTACCGCGAAATGTTCTTATCTTTTTCGTTTTCCTATGTTTAACACATGTCGGGGTCACCTTTGGAGGACTATTGTGAATGGTAGGGAAAGTTTTGCAACAAACGCAATTGTCTTGTTTTGCGGACCCATGGGGAGTACAAAATATGTGAAAATGAGAAAAATCGGAGATGGTCGAAAATTGGCGACCCCCCCTTAAAGTCTGACACAAAAATGTGTGTACAAAATCTGTAAGGCCTCCAGTTAACTCAATATACGTCGTAATCCCATAAAACCATATATTTTCGGAATCCTTGCAGCGAGACGAACATTTTTATCGAATTTAAAATTTTTTAAAATTTCAAAAATTTTAAAATATCGGTTTATCGGGGAATTTTTCGGACCGTTCAAGCTATTCAGCTCATTCTTTCAGAAAAATCTGCCCGTCCAAAGACGCATCGATTGACACAAGAACAAAAGAAATCTGTTGAGAAATAAGCATTTTATTCCAAAATTTTGGTTTTCAATTTTCTTTGATGTTTGCCGATTTTTGCAACTTTGACTGGTTATTACTCGCGACTCGCTCAACGGAAAATTTTTTCGCTTAGATTTTCAGGACCGCCTAGGAGCCTGCTTTTACCAGATATATGTGGTATTTCAAATTTTGAAAGTAGATTTTTTGAAAAATACCACTTTTTGACCAAACATTTCGACAAAGCAAATTTAGCAAAGGTGAGTAAAAATAACAATCATAAAATTCAAGCTGAGCTGAATCCAACGATATAAAGCTTTTGTTGCTACGACTTATATTGCGCCAGCAATGAAGTTTTAAACAATATCCCTTATTTCAGCTGGTTTTGCTAGTTAACACTGCTTCATCAAAGAGAGCCAAAAACCAGCGGAAACAAGTTATAATGTTTAAAAATTTATTGTTGGCGCAATATAAGTCGTAGCAACAAAAGCTTTATATCGTTGGATTCATCTCAGCTTGAATGTTAAGATTATCTTATTTTTACTAGAGTTGTGCCGGGGCCTTGTATCGGGCCTCGGGCCCCGGGCCGGTCACGGCCACGGCCCCGGGCCTCTTTCTGAGAGAGGCCCGGCCCGGGCCCGGCCAGACGCTTCGGCCCGGCCCGATTCATGACCACCGGGCCGGCCCGGGCCCGGTCAGGCCCGGGTGATGTTGGGCCTTCTAAGACGGATTTTTATTTTGTCTCTATGTTTGGCAGTGTTGAATTTGCCATGGCCTTTGCGTATGTGATGTCTTCTGAGGATGGTTTGTGATATAGACAACAGGAAATGAGACATTTCATAAACAAATTTTACCTAAGGACCTGATTTGGTTGTGGCAAGTGTAAAAAATATTAACAGATTCGGCAATGAAGTGCAGAGAATGGTAGATTTAATGAACAGGTATAGTCGACCGATTGGGTATCATTAATTAATATGAATGTGATTGGCTAGTTAAGAGATAGATAGATAGGCTGTCGCAGCGCTACCCAAAGGCTCAGAAGAATAAGTATGTTATATTGCAAACGCCTGTCTTAAAGTGGTGGTTTTTCAACTAATAAGATAGTACAATATTAAGTGACGTAATATTCTACCGAAAATGGCATGTCTAGGCTTGAATCTGAAGGCCCGGGCTTTGTAACGGATGGGGCCCCAACGCCGAGAATGGAACCCGGGCCTTGTAACGGGCCCGGGCCTCCGGGCCTTGTACCGGGCCCGGGTAAATCACTTAACGGCACAACCCTACTCACTTTTGTTAAATCTGCTTTGCCGAAATTTTTGGTCAAAAAGTGGTATTTTTCAAAAACACTACTTTCAAAATTTGAAATACCACCACAGGTGGACAAGGGGGGGGGGAAAGGGGGGGGGAATTTCCCCCCCCCTCGGCGAAGTCGCCCACAAGGGGTCAAGAAATTGCTCCCACAAGGGGTAAGAAAATTGGCCACAAGGGGTAAGAAAATTGCCCAAAAAATAGGTTTTACGACTAAAATTTCCAAAAATTTTCCGGCTTCGCCGGAAGTTTTCACTTAAAATTACTATTTTTAGCTAAAAAACGTCCAAAAAACGTGTTTTAGCTTAAAAATTGCTGTTTTTTGCTAAAAATAGGCTAAAATAGCTTAAAAATTGCTTTCAAAAGTACCCCTAAGAAAAATCGCTCTCACAAGGGGTACCCTAATTTGCTTCCACAAGGGTCAGTGAAATTTGACCTCCCGTTCAGGTATGAATACCACACATATCTGGTGAAAGCGGGCGCCTAGGCGGTCCTGAAAATCTAATCGAAAAATTTTCCGTTGAGCGAGTCGCGAGTAATAGCCTGTCAAAGTTGCAAAAAGCGGCAAACATCAAAGGAAACTGAATAACGAAATTTTGGAATAAATGATTATTTCTCAACCGATTTTTTTCGTTCTTGTGTGAATCGGTGCGTCTTCGGACGGAAAAGTTTTTCTGAAAGAATGAGCTGAATAGCTTGAACGGCACAAAAAAATTCCCCGATAAAACGATATTTTAAAATTTTTAAATTTTAATTTTAAAATATAAAAATGTTCGTCTCGCTGCAAGGATTCTGAAAATATATGGTTTTATGGGGTTACGGCGTATATTTAGTTCACTGGAGGCCTTATAGATTTTGTACACACATCTTTGTGTCAGACTTGAGTAAATATATTATTGCATATGATTAGTAAATCTGTTTTGTTTTACCATACATTATATATTGTTGTTTGTTATTACTGCTTACATGTATTTTATATTGCAGAATGTGAGGGGAGCGGAGAAGGTATTTGTATGGACACTCATCTAATACGAGCCATCAAGAAAACTCCTTACGACCATATGAGCGCAACTACTAACAGTGAAATTAAAGAGAAAGGCTACACGAGCGAATGGAATTACGGTTTGGGCTATTGTACGTCTGTTCCCGTTCCTGGTCTTGACATGGTTCCTCTATACAGAGCTTACAGTGCTGATTTGACCGATTCATGGAGCACAATACATAAAGAACAGCTAACCGATGCAGCAGATAAGGGGTATCTATCTACATTTGTATAAATTGCTTTGTTCCAGTACAGCGCATCGTTTATGTTAGTGCGATTGCAGTTTTGTTTTTAGTTCAGTATTAAAGTTTAAACGTTTAAAACATTTTACTTCAGTTTGACTGAAAATGCAACTGCGTAAACCTTATTGATGTTAAGTTAACTGTCTAGTTTCTCGAAACTTTTAAATGACAGGTATAAACTGGATGAAAAACCGCAGTGTTGGGTATTACGCAGTCACAAAGGAGTTCCTGCCAATCGATGGACGCCTGTCTATCAGATGTACCACGAAACTCAACATGACAAGCTTCTTGTGAAGGGTAACTTTCAACATACACTCCACAGACACGCTGACTGGAAGTTCCATGGATTTGAATTCTATGTGTTCAGAAACATTGACGAAGCTTGCAGAAAGTTTCCGGTCAAAGCACCAGGTTAGGATTAGCAGCAGCTAACTTGAAAAGAGAGATTGCGACAGGTTCAACTGAACCAGCGACTGTGACGAGCCTATCAAATCAAATTTATAATTGACAATTGACTACAATACTGCTCAACATTATTGTTTTATGAACTCAAACTTGGTATACGTTGTTGGCACCGAATGCAATTATTTGGCACACATTTTAGTTTTACTATATGCTTGTAGTTCATTTTCGACTAGTTCAGTTCGTTACCAAAAGTTATACTACAACATTAATCATAACTCGTAACAGGGGTAATCGAAAATGGGAAAATATTTTTGACAGTAAAATCTTTCCACAAAATTTCCATCGCAAAATTTCTTATGTTTCGTATCTTTTTTCGAAAAGACCGTTTTTTCAAAATCAAAGATGGATATTAACGTTAATCATAATGCCCTAAACAAACACCTTAATTTATAGCCAGATACAGCCCTGCTCAAAACTTCTCGTCCATTGTACAACTCTATGAAACAATTTGGACCACTCCCCCCCTAGATACCGACCATACGTTACTCTGTGATCGTTACTCTTTCCAGCTGTTCATGTGTACTTCTTGGTTGGAGACACCTTTATGTCACAATACTATCTGATGACAATGACTACGTTCAGGCTTACTTATAAATGCGTCTTTCTTTTATAGAATGCAATTTGATTCTTTTGAATTCCGGAAAGCCGGATACAGGATACATTAAAACCTGGGATATGGACTACTACACTGATGCCGGGCAGACAGATCATACTTTTCACCAACAAATTGGTTACTGTACGACTGACAAAGTGCCAGGTGTACAGATGGCCATGTTGAGAAAATACCACAACGGCGAGACTTACTCCACAAAGCTCGCCTTTACGGATGAGGAAGATCGCGATTTGTTGAGCAAAGCCTACCATCGAGATATCGAACTTTGCTACATCATCACTGATCCAACAGGGATAACGGAAGGTCTCTACAAACCCGTATATCTGGTGGAGTATCCTCCGGTTAATGGTTGGTACTATACCACTAGCAAGACTGACTATGATGCACGCATTTCCGGAACGCACAAGAATACGTACAAAACCGAAGCGCGCGGAGTGCAATTCTACGTATACTCCAACCAGAACCAGAAATGTCTCTAACAAATTGAAATGAAGATGAAATAATTTAATCCTGTTAGTCAATTCGTTGTAGTTGCTGATGTCAAAATTAAATGTTGCAAGATCATGATGATACCGACGATGTTGGCTTAGCGGTTTAATGATGCGATAAGCTAAATCTTAGATCTAAGTTTTATGAACGTATGCCGTGCTGTATTGTAGCCAAAGTTCTAGAATATGTTTGGTTAACTTCACGTGAACAGAGTCCACTGATAGCTTGAGTAGTTGAGGCGCACAACGTTAGTGGTTCGAATTCCACTAAGCTTTATCAAGAGTACATAATACATAAGAGTATGACAGCTGGCGTACTCTATGCATTATCAGCTTGACACATCCTCTGCACGCTAACGGCTGACCCCCGCAAATTGGACCCAAGTGACCACCCCCCTGCAAATTGGTACCCAGTCGAAACGGGGGTATGCTCACTCGCTCTATGCTTGTGTGTTCAACACAAGCCCTACGTGCGCTAGTTTCGTGTCCGTTTCGAGCTTTAGACCACATGCATAGCGGCCAAATTTTTTTGAACTGAAGGGCCCAATTCTCGGGGGGTCAGCCGTTAGCGAGCAGAGGGTATGACAACTGTTATGCTCCTCTTAAGTATTGTGTACTCTTAGCTTAATTAAGTCTCCCAGAGTAAGGTACCCAGGACACATCAATTCACCGTGGGCTCTAGCCAGCCCGCCAATCCATCCTTATGGTCGCCAAATGTATACCACTACAGGGCGAAGGTACACGATTCTGTGTTCAGGTATACTCTATGTATTATCAGCTTGACACATCCTCTGCACGCTAACGGCTGACCCCCCCCCCCCCTCCCTCAAATTGGACCCAAGCGACCTCCCCCCCGCAAGATGATAATGAAGGGTTTTGTATGTTTCAGTGTGAGTATGAACTATTTCGATTTTAAGGTTCATTCGTCTACAGTGACCCCTGGTACTGATCGGTAACGTGGATGGCAGTCAAGCGTCTGACCTGCCCCCTTCATAACCACTTCTAGGAGGCGTAGCAAACTCAGGTGCCCAGGCGAGCCGTCTGGGTTAGCTTTGGCTAACACTTGGCTAGCTTAGGGCCTTTTCAAGAAAGGTTAGAGAAGAGTTAACATTAACTCGATCCTGTTCATGATAGTGTTAAAAGAGGGAAAGTCAAGCTTGAGTAGAGTTAAAACGAGTTAAAACTGTTAACTTTTAACTCTACTCTACTCTACCCTTTCTTGAAAAGGCCCTCAGTCCTTAAGCCGTGGTTACACTTGACAATCTTGTGACAACGCGTTGTCACAACGCGTTGTCACAACGGCCGTTGCTACAGAATTGTCACGACGTTGATCGTGTACCCAGTAACAACACGTTGTGACAACTGGTGACAACGCGCTGGGACCATGCCCGATTTCGTTGTGACAACGCAATAGTAAAGATAGCGTTGGTTCAACAGCAAGTGTGCGTTGTCACGACCGGTTGTCACATGTAACCACTAGTTGTCAACAGGGTTTTTTTGCGTCCAGATGTGCGTCTGGACGCAAAGTTTCTTATCTGGACGCAATGAAATTTTAGCGGGACGCAAGGTTGACGCAAATCCGAAAACCAAAAAAAACCCTGGTTGTCAACACTGACAACTATGGGAGACAACTACCGTTGTCACAACGCGTTGTCACAAGATTGTCAAGTGTAACCACGGCTTTAGACCTACGAGTTGATCCTCATCGTCTCGCTGTCTGTCTTTACGCGCCAGAGTTTGCAGTCTCTCATTTCTGTCAGTTTGTTACGCATTCTTACGGCGAATGAGCAGTTTTGTGAAATTATCAAAAACTAGCGAAACATTGCTAGAGTTTTTTTGCTAGAAATAGCTGAAAATTGAGAATATTTTCCCAGCTATTTAACGACCCCTCTGTTCAAACACAGCGTTTGCAAGAAATGAGCAGCTTTTGCCTACAAAATACAAAAAAACAGTGTTTGGCCAAAGCCAATGCGAAGACCACAGACAATCAGGTATACTTACACCCTACGGAGCTAATATCCATGCGTTTACACGCTTAGCAATGAGTATGAGTATGGGCAAAAGAATGAACAGTGAACACCAATGCACTGTGACAGGGGGTCAATATGATGTGACGGTCATGGGTTTACGAAAGGGGCCTGGGGGAGCACAACCCCCCCCCCGCCCAAACAAGGAACATCCCCTACCGTGTAGGGGACAAGGGGTAAGCGAAAAGTGGCCAAGGGGTACGTAAAAATGGCAGGAAAAATAGTTTTTTACACTAAAATGTTTAAGAATTTCCGGCTTCGCCAGAGTTTTTAGTTAAAAGTCTTTTCTAAGAATTCTAGAGAAAATCGACCAAAATTTTGAAATTTTTTTGACAATTGACCATTTTGTTGCAGATTATGACAACATTTCAAGTTTTAATAAAATTTGTGCTAATGTCCGTTTGTATAATATAAAATTAAGTTAAAATAAATTAAGTTAGGTTAAGTTAGGTATATACAAGCCCTTTCGAAAATTTCAGTTCAAGGAATAAGCTCCCACAAAACTTTCTTGGGATAAGCCCACCCAAGATTCGACCCTAATGTAATCTATCGCGAGAGGGTCAGAAAATAATAACAGAGAGTAGGCTTAGTGTTAGTGGTATGCTCTTATAGTTAAAATAGCACTATAGATGCAAAGGTGGATGGATATACATATATGGTTTTACTTTAGAGAATATATATGTATCACAAAAATAAAAGTAGTAATACTACATACGTTGCTGAAAATATACGTAAAACGCAGGAACTTAAACAGACGTTTGAAGAACTTGCGAGTCTTACACACAATTCCGAAAACTAGGTACACACTAGCCGGCGCGGCACATTTCACACTGTTTCCCGCGAATTTCAGTTGCCCCGATTTTCCATCAATTCTAAAAGTGACCAATTTATCAGAATCCTGATTCGCCACCGCCAAATGTGTCCCACTTTGGGTGATGGCAAAATTTCTCTGCATTTTGCCGCGCGTCGGCTCGTACCAAAACAGTGTAACAAGCCAACGGCCAACGTGTCACATAGAGAGCATTGGACACATAGTCACATTGGGCACATAGAGATATCACGTGATATATATATTATATATATATATATATATATATATATATATATATATATATATATATATATATATATATATGGTGAGAATCAACTTAATTTGAGTGTTGCAACTTAAACTCTAAAAGTAACACTTATTTCAAAAACGTTTTCATTAAAAATCATTTCATCAAAAACTTATTTCTTTCTCACTATTGTGTAAAGTTGTCAGTCTCTGTAGCTAATGTCATTAATTAGCAAATTGTCTAAAGTACGACCAAAAAATGTGTGTACAAACTTCGACCATTTATAGCAGATTAGCCTTTGGAGTAAACCCCAACAATGTATATATTTTTAGAATCCTCAGGAACTCGAGATTTCGAAAATCCGGAAAATTCCGGAATTCCGGGTTTCATTCACGGAAAATCTAAAATTTTTAGTTTTTGGCCAAATTTTTATCGCAATCAAAATTTTATTTTCACGATCGAATAGAGCTGGTCCCGCTGCATATTTTTGCTCTTACAAGTTTTTCACGAAAATGCACCCAGTTTCCGGAATTCCGGGTTTTCAAAATTTCCGGATTTTAAAAATTTTCTCCAATACCCACAAGATGGGTATCATTCGAAAGCTCTTATCGAGCTGAACAACGTTTGTAATAGAATGAACTCTTGAAAATGAACACAATTCCCGGAATTCGAGAAAACCGGATTTTCCGGATTTTAAAAATTTTCTCCAATACCCTACAATATGGGTATCATTCGAAAGCTCTTGATGAGCTGAACAAATGTTGTAATAGAACCAACTCGCAGAAATGAGCCCAGTTCTCGGAATTCGCTAAAACCTTCCAAGCTAGAGTGAAATCCGGAATTCGTGAATTTCGGGAATTTGGTGCATTTTCAGACATTGGTTCTATTACAAGATTTGTTCAGCTCATCAAGAGCTTTCGAATGATATCCATATTGTGGGGTATTGGAAAACATTTTTAAAATCCGGAAAATCCTGTTTTCTCGAATTCTGGGAAATGTGTGTATTTTTAAGAGTTCATTCTATTACAAAAGTTGTTCAGCTCGATAAGAGCTTTCGAATGATACCCATCTTGTGGGTATTGGAGAAAATTTTTAAAATCCGGAAATTTTGAAAACCCGGAATTCCGGAAACTGGGTGCATTTTCGTGAAAAACTTGTAAGAGCAAAAATATGCAGCGGGACCAGGTCTATTCGATCGTGAAAACAAAATTTTGATTGCGATAAAAATTTGGCGGAAAACTAAAAATTTTAGATTTTCCGTGCATGGAACCCGAAATTCCGGAATTTTCCGGATTTTCGAAATCTCGAGTTCCTGAGGATTCTAGAAATATATACATTGTTGGGGTTTACTCCAAAGGTTAATCTGCTATAAACGGTCGAAGTTTGTACACACATTTTTTGGTCGTACTATAGTTAGTTGTTGGTCCGACTTGTTACTGTTTGGTCGGGTAATTGCAGTTACATTAAAATTATTTGTACGCCACAACATATTTCAGTTGGTTAGCGGACGCCGAGGAATGATCATCCTGACGTGGTAACTTCTAGATAATATCTAGGTAGGTAGGATTTGGAGTAAATTCGTTGAGTTAGGCCCGGTCAGATTACCTGCAGTCGATCCGCCCTTTCAGTTCTAGACTAAGTTCCAGACAGTTAGCTTAGAATTAACATATTGTGAAGTTCGAGTCTACGTATGTTAGTAAAACTGTACTGATTAT
>JASAND010026202.1:0-55531 GCA_030248195.1 Trissonchulus latispiculum | reverse complement strand
CCCATATTATAGGTCGCTCGCGCCCCCCTATAATACGATTCTCGTTAAAGGGTTAATATATAAATGAATGAAACGTAGATATCCTCCTCCCAAAGTAGATAAAAAATGGTTTCAATGAAAATCAACAATGTTAATTTTCAAGCAATTGGTATTTTACAAATGTGAAAGGAAACGGCCTATCTATGTAATATTTATAAATGCCGTTTTTATACCTAAAATTATACATATATTAATAGTGCACGACTGATTAAAAAATCGGTAGCTTGTCTCAGTTCAAGAAGTCCTTATGCTAATGAATTTCAACGTTTGCTAACATAAATTGAACTATTGTTGCAAACTTTGAAGTGCACCGAGAAGCCTGTCGTTCGATAGTGGGTGCGGCGACTACAAGACTCAAGTAGGAAAAAAGCGTGGAATAGTGGGAGAGTTTTGGAAGCATGTGCGGAACTTTCAATTGTCATTTTTCTGATAAAATAATACTCCAATGAGGCTTCAGAAAACAATTTTTCTCGTGAAAAACCTATTTTGCACGAGGGACCTGTGGGCCCGGTGACCGGGCCCGAGCCTTGTAGCGGGCCGGGCCTAAAAGTTTCACCGGGCCCGGGCCGGGCCCAACATATTTTTACTGGACCCGACCCTGGGTGGGCCCGGAGCCCGCTACACTGCCCGGGAAGAACCCTACTTTTGACCCACCTTTGAGCGCGGGTCACTCGTGCTGACTCACACCCTACCCGACCCGCGGGGTCCTGTGACCCACTTCCAGCTCTCCCATGCGACCCCATAACATCCTCATATTTCCATGTTTGCGTACTGTGATTTGTAGGAATCAGACTTTTAAATTAGTTATTATGTAGGGGCGCGATAGCGCCCCTACATAATATGGGTATAAAGGCGTCTGCGCGGCCCCCTGGAGACAGTGTTGGCCTGGTGCCAGCTAATTAGAGGTCTGGGAGGTGAAAATGTTACCATCGTAAAGTACTCGACCAGTACTACAAGTACCACCATACTTTTGGTTAAAATTCCAAACTGCGAAATTTTGCACTAGGCGGGAGTTACCGTGCGTTTGTTTTTTTTTCTCGGTTAATAACGCTTTTCGGAAGTGCTTATGTCAGCGCAGTGTTGGAACGATATGGGCATTTTGGTCCTATACTACTATTATATGTTGGTAGGCAGGGTCCTCCCATGCAACCTTTTTTTGGTCATTTTGGCACCTGGCCAATTTTGGCTCTGTGCCAAGGCCCCAAAGTCGGACTTTCGCTATTTTGGCACTTCGGTTGTGATCGACTTTTTTTCACAGGCTAGCAGCTAGATCGGTTTGGTTTAATTTATTTGAATATTTCGGACTATGCGCGGAATGTAACGAGGGGGATTTTTTAATTTCGCTCTGTAGCTTTCAGGAGATGGGCCCAAACTTTGCATTTTTCACCTGTTTTCACGAAAAGTTTCTAAGTCCCACTTTTACTAGAAATGGCAGTAGCATAGGGCGGCCGTTTCGAGCCCTCGTTAAGGTTAGAGTAGTTTCCTAGTATTCCCGTCTACTGCTCAATTTTCGGTCATAAAATTTACCTAGCATCCACATCCGGAATCTCGGTCCGCCGGACTCACAACACTTTGCCCGCAACCTTCCCACTTCACACTTACTACTTCCAGTAAACTTTCCTGTTTACACTTCTACTGACCACAACCAGTATCGCTTCCAGTAACCAACATCTTGTACTTTTACACGCCCACTATCCCTTTCTCTCCTGTGTCCCGTCCCTCGCGTCTCCTCCGGGGCTTGGGACCCGGCGTCGGCCATTACCTAGTCACCTACGTACCTACCTACTTACCTAATACTACAAGTACCCGCCCATCACCATCTAATGTTTTTTGGTAGTTTTTTAGTTTTATAATTTTTATGTGTTTGTTGTATTAGTGCAGTATGTACCCAGTCAGTTTATACACAAAGAAGCAAATACTTGTAACATCAACTTACAACCCCATTTTGTGGTAGTCTCGCCGTCGGGCTCATCTCCAGAACATCCATTCTGTCAAACTCCTGATTAGTTCTTCCAAATTTTCGCTGTTCCCAATGAATTTAGGTTCTTCCAGATAATGGTCGTTGTTTGAAGGGTAAAAGAAAGCTAGCTCGTGGTTCAGAACATTTTGCAGAATGATCCCGAATGAGAAGTTAATTTTGATGGAGTAGAATTGAGCATTGAAAACAGTAGAGGAGTTTCTTAAGGTTAGATTCCTCTCGCTGTCGTCCAAACGGAAGTTGTCTAATAGATTCCCGGACCGAGATTGTATTGAAGTTCTGATTTTTATCCCAATTTCGAATCACAAACGTTCCTAATCGGTTCAGGTAGTTGTTCCAGGTAAGCTTCGCTCTGGCGGGTCTTCTCTAGGAGCAGCACCGGGGGCATTTTCTTGCATAGTTGCTTTATCGAAACTAGCATGTACTCCATGTGACCATCTAATCCCTTTTGTGTTTTAAATTTTACTTTTTACAACGGGCATGGATACTCAGGTTCTTGCTTGATGTATGGGTTTTCTTGAATCTTCTCGACTGTAACTCTTCGCCACATTTTCACGAAGTTGCTTTTACTCCGTCGTGCTTCCCCAACATGTCTAGTGAGATTGTACTCCGGTAAACATCTTCCCACAGATTCACAAGCTTTCCATCGTCGGATCTTCCAGAATTCTAATTACCAGAGATCTTGAAACCGACCGCTCAAGACGACAGATCGTCAGACCGACGCGATTTCAAAATTTTTCACCTTTATAGGTTTTTTAATCCCACCTCTAGTACCTCTAGCACACTACTGGTGGCGCCTCACACATACTGCCAGTCATACTACTTGTTTCTTTCATGTATCCTGTACGCCCACACAAACACTGTCCTACACCTGTCTCCCTGCCATACTACGAGTCATATCCCCCAGTCATTCCTATGTTTTGGTGATCGAGTCACTCACGTCATGACTCCGTAAAAACATCGAGTTTTTCGTAACTCTTTTCTGCTCTTCAAGTTTTTGAAAATCTTCTAGGCTTTATAGTAGTATCTAATTTCATGCGCCGAGTCACTCTGAGTATACACCGAGTAAACACTGAGTAAACACCGAGTAAACACCGAGCCTACTCCGAGTCTGCTCTTGCTTTTCTATGTGTTTTGGTTTTGCTTACCTTTTCTATGTATTTACACTTTTTGTACATTTTGTATTTCTTTCGCCGACCCGGTGATGTCAGTTATATTGAACGATATACTTTTCTGTGATATTTAGGTGAGTCACTCCTACCTTACTCCTAGTATACTCCCAGTCCAAGTAATCGAAGTCGTCGCGTCGGATTGCCACGCCAATCTAGACATGACTAACTTCGATTACTTGGACTGGGAGTATACTAGGAGTAAGGTAGGAGTGACTCACCTAAATATCACAGAAAAGTATATCGTTCAATATAACTGACAGCACCGGGTCGACAAAAGAAATACAAGATGTACAAAAAGTGTAAATACATAGAAAAGGTAAACAAAACCAAAACACATAGAAAAGCAAGAGCAGACTCGGAGTAGGCTCGGTGTTTACTCGGTGTTTACTCGGTGTTTACTCAGTGTTTACTCGGTGTATACTCAGAGTGACTCGGAGCATGAAATTAGATACTACTATAAAGCCTAGAAGATTTTCAAAAACTTGAAACAGGAAAGGATACGAAAAGAGCTCGGTGTATGCATGGAGTATGACAGGAGTGACTCGATCACCAAAAACATAGGGATGACTGGGGGGATATGACTCGTAGTATGGCAGGGAGTTACTAGGTGTAGGACTGGGTGTTTGTGTGGGCGTACAAGATACATGAAAGAAACAAGTAGTATGACTGGGTGTATGACTGGCAGTATGTGTGGGCGTACTAGTAGTGTGCTAGAGGTACTAGAGGTAGGATTTAAAAAACTATATAAAGGGTGAAAAATTTTGAAATCGCGTCAGTCTGACTTGATCTGTCGTCGCGAGCGGTCGGTTTCAAAAGAGCTCTGAAGTAATTAAATTCTGGAAGATACGACGATGGAAAGCTTTGGCTGTGAATTCTGTGGGAAAATGTTTACCCGGAGGTATAATCTCACTAGACATGTTAAGGAGAAGCACGACGGAGAAAAAGCAACCTGTGAGAAATGTGGGAAGAGTTACAGTCGAGAAGACACTAAGAAAATCCATACATGCAAGCAAGAACCTGAGTATCCATGCCAACGTTGTACAAGTAAATTTAAAACACAAAAGGGATTAGATGGTCACATGGGAGTACATGCTAGTTTCGATAAAGCACTTATGCAAAGAAAATGCCCCCGGTTACTGCTCCCTAAAGAAGATCCGCCAGAGCCCCCAGAAGACTACCTGGAACAACTACCTGAACCGATTAGGAACGTTTATATTCGAAATTGGGATAAAATCAGAACTAAATACAATCTCGGTCCGGGAATCTATTCAACCTACAACTTCCGTTTGGACGACAGGAGGGAATCTATCCTTAAGAAACTCCTCTACTCCGTTTTCAATGCTCAATTCTACTCCATCAAAATTAACTTCTCGTTCGGGTTCATTCTGCAAAATGTTCTGGACCACGAGTTAGCTTTCTTTTACCCTTCAAACAACGACCATTATCTGGAAGAACCTAAATTCATCGGAAACAGCGAAAATTTGGAAGAACTTAATCAGGAGTTTGACAGGATGGATGTTCTGGAGTGGGCCCGACGCCAGAGACCTACCACAAAATGGGTTGTAGTTGATGTTACCAGTATTTGCTTCTTTGTGTATAAACTGACTGGGTATACTATGCACTAATACAACAAACACATAAAAATTATAAACCTAAAAAATACCAAAAACATTAGATGGTGATGGGCCGGACTAGTAGTGTAGGTAGGTAGGCAGGTACGTAGGTAGGTGTCCGGTAATGGGCCGACGCCGGGTCCCAAGCCCCGGGGGAAGAACGCAGAGGGACGGAACGCAGGGAGAGGAAAGGATTTATGATAGTGGGAGTGTAAAGTACAAGATGTGGAAGCGGTACTGGGTGTAGAAGTGCAAACAGGAAGGGGTTTACTGGAAGTGGTACTGGGTATGGATGTACAAACAGGAAGGGAACAGGGTGTTGTGGTGGCGGGTTGGGGGGCCAGGATGTGGATGCTAGGTAAATTTTATGACCGAGGACGGAACAGGCAGTAGGACAGGAATACCAGGAAACTTGCTCCAACTCCAACGGGGCTCGAAACGGCCGCCCTATACTACTCTACCCACACACTACATTGCGGCTTCGGCCCTACCCACTTCGCGCCGACCTCCTCGCCGGGGGCGTGCCCCCCCCACCCCCCCCCCCACCCCGCCCGCCCTGTGTCCAAAGCCCCCCTGGTCTACCACCGCCCCCCTGGCGAGCCTCCCTGCCCCCCAGGTGGCCCCAGGCCCCCCGGGCGGGCGGCCCCCCCCACTGGGTCCTGTGTTGGTCACAAATGAAAGTCTTCAAAAGTGGTCAAGTTTGGTGTCAAATGAAAGCCCTTGGCGAGGCGATCAACTTTTGTCATTATGCCACCCACAAAAAGTGGCCCCAGCGGCCTGTGGGTGGGTGGCCCACCCACAGTGGGTCCGGTGTGGGTCAAAAATGAAAGTCTTCAAAAGTGGTCAAGTTTGGTGTCAAATGAAAGCCCTTGCCGAGGCGATCAACTTTTGTCATTATGCCACCCACAAAAAGTGGCCCCAGCGGCCTGTGGGTGGGTGGCCCACCCACAGTGGGTCCGGTGTGGGTCAAAAATGAAAGTCTTCAAAAGTGGTCAAGTTTGGTGTCAAATGAAAGCCCTTGGCGAGGCGATCAACTTTTGTCATTATGCCACCCACAAAAAGTGGCCCCACCGGCCTGTGGGTGGGTGGCCCACCCACAGTGGGTCCGGTGTGGGTCAAAAATGAAAGTTTTCAAAAGTGGTCAAGTTTGGTGTCAAATGAAAGCCCTTGGCGAGGCGATCAACTTTTGTCATTATGCCACCCACAAAAAGTGGCCCCACCGACCTGTGGGTGGGTGCCCCACCCACAGTGGGTCCGGTGTGGGTCAAAAATGAAAGTCTTCAAAAGTGGTCAAGTTTGGCATCAAATGAAAGCCCTTGGCGAGGCGATCAACTTTTGTCATTATGCCACCCACAAAAAGTGGCTCCACCGACCTGTGGGTGGGTGGCCGGCGTGGGTCAAAGATTAAAGTCATCAAAAGTAGTCATGTTTGGTAAAAAATGAAAGTCCATTTGCTCACATTTGCCCTGCCTATTGCATTTTTCAAGCTCCTTATCTGCGTCAGCTCACTGCTGGAAAGGGAACCTTTAAAATGGCAGAAGGACAAGTAATAAAAATGCTCCTCCGGAGCATGAAAAAGTAATATGGGTAGTTGTGAGGTTGTAAAATCAAGAGAGGACTAGTCTTAAAAATGCTTAATATGGGGCTAGGTTCAAAAAAAGAAGAGGACTAGGTTGTGGGCGAATTAATATGGGCACAGCTTCGCCGAGCAACCCATATTCGCGGGCTTTCACGCTTCGTCATGGCGATTGCCATATACAAAGCAATTAATGTCAGTCAATAATCACAGTTCCAGCAGTTATATATACGTAAACTATAATTTCGTTGTGCTGGACTACGACAAGCAACTAAAGTCTGACCAAAAAATCTTGGAACCGAACAGTCATCACCAGTCCTGAGTTATCCTTTGAAGGTAGCCTATATGAAGTATATATTTTTAGAATCCTCAGGAGGAGGAGATTCCGATAAACCCATCATATCCGGTCTATATCCGGCTACCGGATACTAAATCGATAAAAACGCTTCAGATTCTGAAGAAAAATGCTAATTAATTCATACTCTAGTATATTGGTCCTTGGCTCAAAACATTTCCGAAAATCGGGTCACATCCGGTCCATGTCCGGTAACCGGATGCCCAGGTCACAAAAACTGTACAGCAAGATGGGTAGGTCGTACAGTTTCGCTGATTGGATTTCTGGATTTCTCGGGTCGAAATTAGTCTGTATCTAAAATTTTGTCCGGTTTGGACCAAAATTGCGTGATCTATGGTCGTATCCGGTTAGCAAAAAACCGGAAAAAACGGTTTTTCCGGCCTAGTGCGCGGAATCGCGGATTAAAAATGTTCCCTTTTGGCACAATGAATGCTTGGGAGGCTACTTTCATTTTACCGGTGTCAAAGCAATCGAACATCCGGCCCATTTCCGGTTCTGAGCTTTGAAATTTGAGATTTCATGGGCTATTATCTCAGTATCCGGTTGGTCCGGGAATTATCATTGCATTAAAATTATATTTGGTCTATCCCTAACCAACACCAACTTCAAATTACTTCATATCTGCTGTAAATTTTGAATGGCAGCGTTTTAAAAATGGGTGACTTTTGTTTGTTTTGTCTGATTGTTAAACCGGACATGAGATTTGATCCCATACGCTTAGCTTTGTCGCATGCAATATAACCTATTTTTGAACCATTTTTTAAAACGCTGCCATTCAAAATTTACAGCAGATATGAAGTAATTTGAGGTTGGTGTTGGTTAGGGATAGACCAAATATAATTTTAATGCAATAATTTGACTTCCGGACCAACCGGATACTGAGATAATAGCCCATGAAATCTCAAATTTCAAAGCTCAGAACCGGAAATGGACCGGATATTCGATTGCTTTGACACCGGTAAAATGAAAGTAGCCTCCCAAGCATTCATTGTGCCAAAAGGGAACATTTTTAATCCGCGATTCCGAGCACCAGGCCGGAAAAACCGTTTTTTCCGGTTTTTTGCGAACCGGATACGACCATAGATCACGCAATTTTGGTCCAAACCGGACAAAATTTTGGATACAGACTAATTTCGACCCGAGAAATCCAGAAATCCAATCAGCGAAACTGTACGACCTACCCATCTTGCTGTACAGTTTTTGTGACCTGGGCATCCGGTTACCGGACATGGACCGGATGTGACCCGATTTTCGGAAATGTTTTGAGCCAAGGACCAATATACTAGAGTATGAATTAATTAGCATTTTTCTTCAGAATCTGAAGCGTTTTTATCGATTTAGTATCCGGTAGCCGGATATAGACCGGATATGATGGGTTTATCGGAATCTCCTCCTCCTGAGGATTCTAAAAATATATACTTCATATAGGCTACCTTCAAAGGATAACTCAGGACTGGTGATGACTGTTCGGTTCCAAGATTTTTTGGTCAGACTTTAGAAAGAACCAAAGCTATGATTGTAACGCTAACGGTTGAATAGAAATAGAAGATCGTCGGAGAGTGTCCTGATCCTGAAGTTATTGTTGAAATATATACTTTTCTTATAAATGGTTAAAACGCTCAGTTTATCGAAAGAAATGTTTGCTTCCACTAAAACTCGTTTATCATAGTCGTATATTATTTACGTGCCGTAACTAAATATGAACACTGGTACGTATAAAAATATATAACTTTTTCAGTCCGCGAATATGGGTTGCTCGGCGAAGCTGTGCCCATATTAATTCGCCCACAACCTAGTCCTCTTCTTTTTTTGAACCTAGCCCCATATTAAGCATTTTTAAGACTAGTCCTCTCTTGATTTTACAACCTCACAACTACCCATATTACTTTTTCATGCTCCGGAGGAGCATTTTTATTACTTGTGTATATATATATATATATATATATAAATATATATTTAACACAAGGCTTTCACAAATCCCCTTGAGCAAGGGACTAATCACATATCGGTTCGCCGTGGGCTCTAGCCAACCCAGCTATCTATCCTTAGTTGGTCGGTAAATGGGTACCACTCATGTGGGAAGGTAACAGGAGACCGTGTAGAGCATCTGCCTTGAGGAGCTGGCCCCTCCTCCACGGTCTGGGCTTATGCTATGTAGTGGGGGGGGGGGGGTGGGGGCCCCCATAAACACCCTTCCCCCCAAAAAAAATCGTCCCCCCCAAAAATCCCCCCCCCCCCCCAAAAAGTGGGTGCCCCTTTTGGTACCCTGAAAAAATCGCAGAGAAGGCCAAATTTTCAACAATTTTCCGGCTTCGCCGGAGATTTTTAGTCGATTTTTGCCTATTTAAGCACAATTTTTGCACTAAAAACGAACTTTTTTGGCGATTACTATAAAAATAGCGCTATTTTTAGCATGTTTTTAGAAAAATTTTGAATGAATGACTCGCCCCCCGAGGGCCCCCCCCAAGGAGCCCCCCCCCAAGAAAAATTCCCTAGAATAAGCCCAGACGGTTGTAGTCATTATTCGAGGTGACACTCCTGGCTCAAGGGCTGTGTATCCGGGGATGAGCACCGGCACCCGAGACCCTGACAAGGGTCGGAGAATTCTCCGGGGGTTACCTTTACCTTACCTTTTTATATATATATAGTCAGGGGGGGGGGGAACATGCCGGAAAAGAGGGGGAAAAAACATGGTCGCCTACTCCCCAACCATAGCAGTTGCAGCTGCCTAGTATAGCCCATTAGAAAGAGCAAGTCTAGAAGTATACCCTACAGTACCAGATTGGTTTCTGAGTTCGAATCTGTAAGCACAGTACTTGACCAAAGTTGACCTCCCAAAATGGGCCAAAATGCTAAGGATTTTCGAAAGTTTGCAAGTACGTATATATCTAACCAACTATCCAACTTTGGCTACTATAAATTGGCATGCGGGCATAATTTGACTTGCTCTATCACATGGCAATAGTGGTAAAAAATTTGACCATGTTTTTTTCGCCCACATGGGGTCCACTAGAGCGGGGAAAAAACATGGTGACCAAATTTTCAAATTTTTGCGTATGCTTCAGGAAGGCGTAACTAATGCTTCTATAGGAAAGAGAATGCTTTAAAACCACTAAAAACATCAAAATATGCCAACTTTGAGCATTTTTGAAGCTTCTAGCTCGAAAATTTGATTTGCAGCATCAACATGCCTGGTTTCATAAGTTTCTATGGTAAAAATGAACATTTTGAAAAAACTTAAAAAATGATGGAATATTGCAATTTTTAACACAACTAACTTGTTTCTAGTGATATTCTGCATATTATGGCCAGTTCCCAGCAGGTTTCATGTCCAAACAAGTTAGGTACGGCGGATTCAGCATTTTGACCAAAAAATCGGGTTTTAAGCTTTCTGTGAGGGTAGAAGGGTGCCTAGGTAGTTTTGCACGCTGAAAACAGCTGAAACAACGCTTTTAAAGCACCCTAAATGGTTGGTTGGTAGAAATCCGGGCCATGTTTTTTTTCCCCGCACCATGTTTTTTCCCCGATTTGCGGGTAAAAAAACATGGACAAATCCTGTTATCGCCAAAGCTAAGAGAGGTATAAGAGAAGTTTGAATATACGATTGGATAGGTATTTGCCCACGGTACGTAACGGTATACTCAAACCGATCCAAATCCAAACGAAGAAAAAGTTGGAGGCTTGCTTCCCTATTTGTGTTTCCCCCCCCCTGACTATATTTGAAATCTAATGATTTTTCAAAGTACAATCCTGGCCAGAAATAGTGTATATACCTATTTCCAGGAGCCATTTCCATTTCCAGGAGCCATTCGCAGCTTGCGAATGCTGAATTTCTTTGCGAAGGTGCAAACAATTTCAAATTTTAGCCTTCGCGGCACGCGAAGGGCATCTCCAGTTGTTCACACACCCCGTTTGGGATTTTTAAGTATCATTGGCAACTTTTGCCAATATAAACAAAACTGCGAATGTGTGCGAAGGGTCACAAAGGTCAGCACTTTCGCGAACAGGCAAACGCCATTCGCATTCGCGAAGGGTAGGTACACTATTTCTGGCCAGGACTGTATTAAAGTTTGAGTTTGAATTTGAGAATTTGGTGCCAATTTGATTTAATTCCGCGTTTAATGCATTTTGTAATTTTTCTGCTACAGGTTATTTGCTGCAAGGTATATTGTTTTACGTCCTCGTGTATATAGTTTATACTATATATACGCGTATATACATTTTGGCTACTGAAATGTATACGGTTGACTTCCATCATAGTAATGGACGCCTCGAACCCCACAAGAAACAGATTGGGCCAGAAAGCTCAGCTGAAATCCTGGTCAATTCGGATTATACCCTGACGGTTCGATTCAAGAATGTCGCCACCAACATTCCGACTGAAACTTTCTCTTCAACGAGATGGGATGTCACTGTAGTCTATGTGCGTACACCACAAGGTCTAGCTAAAGTGGTTTTGGATGAGCAGAATGTAGGTTTTGCTGCCGAATATATTCTTCGTTGCCCCGGCATTTTTTCTGTTTTTGTGTGTCTTTATCCGATTATCATTCGGGTAACCATAACGAAAGTGAGCAGTCCTCCTAATTCTTCACTGACCCAGAGAGTGGTGACTGACGATACCCTATCCTGTGAGCTGTATACCAATCTTTGGTCTGGTCTGGAAAATCCGGGAAATCCGTTCACGGATATCCAGATTCGGTGTTCGGATGATGTCATCCTGTATGCTCATCGACTACTGCTGATCAAAAGTCCGGTTTTGCGCCGGAATTTAGAATCCGATTTTCTGGAAAATCGTACCGGAGTTTTGAATTTACCAGATTCTTCGAGGTCCTCTGTTAAGATGCTTTTGAAATATCTCTATTTTGGAAACGTCTCAGTATTGGGCGAAGTATCAGACATCAATTGGAAGGATTTGGTTCAGATGGCACATCTTTACGAACTTCCGGCTTTATTTCAGTTCGCGGTGTCGAAGTTGGAAGATCATTTGAACGTGGAAAATATGGGAGAATGTTTGTTGTTGGCCCATCTTTTTGATATGAAAGAGTTGAAGGAGAAATGCTTGACCATGATCAAAGGGAATGTGGATAAATTTATATCTTTGCCAGAATTCGATGCCATTCGTGCTGATTCTGATCTTTTTGTGGCCCTATTGCGTCTGAAGTGACTGTATGTATTTTCCAGTTGACAAACATTCTTGGACTGTTTGAACTTTGAAGTTTTTACTTGCTGTTCTTGTTTCCTTAGAAAGCAGTCCAGATGTATGTACTTATGTAGTTGTGTATATATTATTTAGAATATTAACTAGTATTATTTGTGTGGTTGACGAAAATTTGCTACACTTTACTGAATGTCTTCCGAAGCATTTGCAAAGAGTAAATGACAGTATGAAATGGAAAATTTTTCCAAATTTTCTTGAGTATGAGGTCAAGATGATGTTTTATTGTTTTTGACTGTTCCTTTGCAGTATTAAGCCCTGTTTATACTTGTACTTTTGGCCGTTTGTCCGTTTGGGGGTTTGGCCGTAAGAAAATGTTAAACACTGCTCAACTTTTCATACACCCAAATGGACACCTGCACACGGACAAGCGGACAACTTCATTTTAGTTGAGTCTGCGCCCAAAAATTGCCAAACGCCCAAACGGACAAATATAAATCGGGCTTTACACTTTCATTCTATAATGCGACTCCTTGTATTTCGCCATACAAAAGCAAATTTGCAGTTTTGTATTGTGTTTAATTTGCAGTTGTGTCAGTTCCCGTGATACAAGGTTTTTGCCGACGTTTCTTTTTTGCTATTGCCTGTTCAGTTTTGGTTATGTTGGTTTCAAATAAAATGATTTTTACTTAACTGTTTGTTGCAGTTTGTTAGGCAAAGGGTAGGTATTCTCCATTTTACTTTTAACCAGCGCTCAAAACTTTTTAACTGGACCGATCGATTAAGATTTGACATGGAAGGGTTTTTGAACACGCTGAGTTAAAATTTCACGAATTTTTTTATTTCTCGTAAGTCGTCGTCTGAAAGGGAGGACCAAGGTAAATTGAAGTCGTTTCTGATTTTACTGCAAGCTGAAGGGATTTTCGGTTTCGTAGACACGAATCTTTTGGTTGTGCTTTTCATTACCCTAGTTAGTAGAGCTAAAGATGTAAGCATAACATAAGTCTGTAGCGAAATGACAAAAGGCTTAATTGAAAACAAAACCAGAGATCGTTTATTGCGGCTTTGAGTCCCGTTTGCAACTTCCAGAAAAATTGGAACAACATTTTCGGTTCTTGGTTGCCCTTGTGAATCGAAGATTTAGAATTCAGATTGGTTTTCAAAAGCTTGAGCGCAAGGTGAGGCTAGATGTGTACTTTATTAGACGACGGTAAAGTAGTTGATGTTTCAGTCACTGAAACTGATTTTAGGTTTCAGGTTGCACAGCCACTGAAACAGAGTCCATTCTGATAACAGTCCTCTGAAACCGTTCAGGTGAAGACCTGTACCTAAAACTTAAAACAGGTTCAATTTTTTTTTCTCAAAACTTGTAAAATCGCGATTTGCTATTTTGTTAATATTCGGCTGAATAATTATCAAATGAGGATTAAATCTGAAGGATAGGAAATCGCATATTTTAAGTTACCAATAATCAAATCAGGATTAAATCTGAAGGATAGGATATTGCACATTGTAAGTTAACTGTAACTAAAACTGAATCTAAAATTATTTTGGATCGCCGACTTAAACTGCAACTGAAACCAAAACTAGAATTGTCAACAGAAATAACACTACTCTAGATTAGTAGGACGTGGTGAGTGAGACTCTCACTGTGAGAGTGAGAAGAGAATTGGATATTCCGATGTGGAAGATGTTCGGAAAGGGAACTGATGAAACTTTGGAAAGAAATTTCAAACAAAGTTTGACGATTAGATTCTACAGGTTTATATATTAAGGTTTTGTGAACATACTTATGCAATATTCGTTCCCAAACTTCATTCCAGGGAAATCGAACAGCTAGTTAAATTCAGAATTGCCATCAGGTAAGGTCACTGATCCACATTGTTTGTTTAAGCATTTTTAAAATGCTTCTCCCCTAGGAAAAAGTTAAGCCGCCTTATAACCTTTGGACTGGACTAGTCATAATACTGGATATAACAGAAACAAACAAAAATGCTAAAGAAGTTCTGCCTGTAGTCCAGTCTTGTATATAGACCTAATTGTGCTGAAGTAGAAAGTTCTATTACCGGCTGGAATGACTCACCCCTATCAGTTCTGGTGCTTCTAAGCTTTCCTTTCAGCCTCATCGGTTCAGCAAGAGTACATAATGATAATGAGTATGCCACCGCAGAGATGGACGCGGGCCGCGGGATCCCGCGGGATCCCGCGGGACGGGACGGGATGGGACGACAATCTTCCTCCCGCGGGATCCCGCGGGACACAAATTTCTTATCTTTACTTCAAAATTAGGGAATTTTTAAGAACGCTATATATTTAACAGTTTTCAAAACATTACAGTCACACTTCAAATTATTCTATAAAATGTAATTTGAAGCTAATGTAAGTTTCATTTGCTGTGCTGGTTTGCGTATCTTTTCTGATTGAAAGTTTACTGTTTAATTTTGAGTATACACAGGTAATGTAAATGACTTCGAAGTTGTATAAAGTGTTGATTATGTATAACCAGTCAAGGTTCTGATTTTTAACTTAAAGACGAGACAAAGCTAGAGACTTTCGAAACTTGGCTGTGCATTGCTTAATTAAATCAGTTATAATTTCCAAACCAGCTAGTTCTAACAGATCTATGCAATGCAATAATCATAGAACCGATGAGAACAAACACTATTTTGCTGGATACCATATTGAACGAATCACAAGCTGCCAAAATTATGAAGAGCAAGTTAAATTTTAAAACATGCAAATCATGGATCAGCATCACATTGGAATTAGACCTAAAAGTTTTAGTTTTAAACCAAAAATTTCTGGGAAATTAAGAGAACGGTTGGATCAAGACTGGATCCAAGCTCTTGACCCGGTGACCCCGTGACTCGATCCGAAAAGTGGCCTAAATTGACACGGTGACCCGGTTCCATCGCTTTTGTATGGCAGTAATTTTCTCATTCCGGCAAATGTCATTTTATTTGGCCAATTTGACCAATATTTTGAAATCAACAATTGATATTGTATGTTTGCAGATGATATAAGCATTTCACATTTTTATACACAGCAGCGTATTTGAATAATAAATTAAGTGCTGACTTTGCATCTTAACAAAGAAAAATAAATAGCGTAAAGTTTACATAACAAACTTATTTTAAATTTTCATATTAAATTAGTATTAATTACCATTAATTTTAGCTAATGAGACAACTAAGAAATTATGCGGGATTTTGCGGGACGGGCATTATCAAATTTTCGGGACTGTGGGATCCCGCGGGACGGGACAAACAAATTGAGTGCGGGACGGGACGGGACGGGACGAAAAATTTTGTCCCGCGTCCATCTCTGTGCCACCGTGCACACTCTCCGTTATCAGAACAACAAGTAAGGTCGGTCAGCTAATCGCTGACCCAGCCGTCGCCACCCCAGATCAGATGAGATCCATCACTTCAAAGAGATTCACGCGCTATGATTGTGTTCAAAGCTCGAAGAAGGCACAAAATTCGCGCACACACTACACTACTAGTGTTTCAAGATTGAGCACGTAAATATAGAGCGAGTGAGAGCGTACCCCTGTTTCGACAAGGCGCTGATTTGCCGGAGGATCACAGGGCTGTCATTTGCGGGAGGGCGGTCAGCCGTCAGCAAACCGAGCATAGTGTCTGCTCTGATAACAGAGTTTACATACTGTTTATCATTATGCATGATTCGTTTCAGTGATGCACTCAGTTTGTATAATAACTTCCTGTTGAATCTCACCAATATTACAATGTAGCGCTGAGGAACGATGCATCAACTTTTAGAAATAATGAATTTTCTGATGTTAGGAGATCATTTTTTTCCATAAATGTGAGGTGCATTCATAGTCGCAAACGCATTGAGACGTGCGTCGACGCATCAGATCGTAAATCGTTTTAACCGTTTAAAATCAGTTGTAACTAATTCATGCTTACGAATGCATGCAGGTAGACGCTTACCTACGCGCGTCGAAGCGCGTCTACGCGCGTCTGCTTGCGACAGTAACTATGAATGCATCTTAAGTTATTTTCTTGACCGGCTTATAATAGAGCACTACCTTCGACGAACTAATGTTGGTATGTTCAAAATCTTGTATTAGCAAGAAAGTGGATTTCTTGCAGTTGAATCCACATTAGTTTTTCAGATACAAACACGGTGGTCCGCTGGGTCAAAGTCTTCGAAACGATTTCACGACAATGATCTCCAATTCTAATAATATATAACGGAGAAGTCTGGACCGAGAATTTGAATGCCAGGCATAGGACAACAAGCACGCCTTCTTTTTAGTAATGGGACCTTGAATCAAAACTTTTTAGTGCAGTGAGCGATGTCTTTTAAATTTCAAATTATAATGCAATTGCTTGTTTTTCAATCAAGCATTGGCAGTTGGAATTTATAGGATTTTAATGACTGCTGATTGTTCAACTGCCAAGCCTATTACCAATACGCAAATACAGGATTCACATTGACCTTCCAGTCTAATTATATAAAATTATCTAAAGTCTGACCAAAAAATGTAGGGAGCGAAATTGTTTTGTTTATACTGAACTACCGGTACATTATTGCTGCAGCAATGTATATATTTTCTGAACCGTCATGGCAAGAACTTTTTGTTGGTTGAAAAAAATTTTTAAAAAAATTAAAATTCATCAAAAGAAGCCGATTTTTCAGGTTTTGAAAGATCAGTAGAAACCAGGAACTAGCCGTTCGGTGGAAAATTAGCCCATGTCCCAGACATAATGAATCCCGAATATCAGCTGATTTTGTCAAAAATTGCGATAGTTATTCAATTTTTTCGATTTTCAAAATCCTTTGATCTTTGCCGCTTTTCCAACTTTGACTGCCTATTACTCGCGACTCACTCAATACAAAAATTTTTTAATTGGATTTTCAGGACCGCTTACGTGTCAGCTTTCATGCGACCTACGTGGTTTTTCAAAATTTGAAAATCGATTTTTTTCTAAAAATACCACTTTTTGACCCAAAATTTCGACAATGCGAATCCAGCAAAAGTGAGTAAAAATGATATTACCATAAAGCTTAATCTGAGCTGAATCCAACAATATAAAGTTTTCGTGGCTACGACTTATATTACATCCTCAACGAATTTTTAAACAATTTCCTATTTCAGCTGATTTCTGACAAGTTGTGCTATATTGTGCATTGATTTGCCGCAAATAGTGTAAACTAGCCAAAAACCGGCTAAAAAGCGAAATTGTTTAAAAATTCGTTGCGGATGTAATATAAGTCGTAGCCACGAAAAATTTATATCGTTGGATTCAGCTCAGATTAAACTTTATGATAATGTTATTTTTACTCACTTTTGCTGGATTCGCATTGTCGAAATTTTGGGTCAAAAAGTGGTATTTTTCGAAAAAATCGATTTTCAAATTTTGAAAAACCACGTAGATCGCATGAAAGCTGACACGTAAGCGGTCCTGAAAATCTAATTAAAAAATTTTTGTATTGAGTGAGTCGCGAGTAATAGCCAGTGAAAGTTGGAAATGCGGCAAAGATCAAAGGATTTTGAAAATCGAAAAAATTGAATAACTATCGCAATTTTTGACAAAATCAGCTGATATTCGGGATTCAGTCTGGGACATGGGCTAATTTTCCACCGAACGGCTAGTTCCTGGTTTCTACTGATCTTTCAAAACCTAAAAAATCGGCTTCTTTTGATGAATTTTAATTTTTTTAAAAATTTTTTTCAAGCAACAAAAAGTTCTTGGTATGACGGTTCAGAAAATATATACATTGCTGCAGCAAAAATGTACCGGTAGTTCAGTATAAACAAAACAATTTCGCTCCCTACATTTTTTGGTCAGACTTTAATTAATTAATTTAGAGACAGAGTATATGGTCATGGTGTAGATGAGGGTAATTGGTCTTAACTTAATTAACCAAAATAATAATAAGTTAACTAAGGGTATATTTCTTTAAAGATTAAAATGGTCGGATTAAAAATCAGCCGGATTAAAATTTTAAAGGCTATTTCTTTAATGATGGATTAAACGGATTAAACGGATTAAAATTAACTAGTTTAATCCGACCATTTAAACGACCGATTAAACGAGTTGATTTTAATCCGTTTAATCCGCCATTAAAGAAACAGCGATTAAAAATTTAATCCGCCAACTTTTAATCAGCTTAATCCGCGTAACTGCACGGGGAAAACTAGTTGAAAATACAGGCAGCGGATTAAACGGATTAAAATTAATCTTTAAAGAAACAGCGATTAAGCAGGTCGGATTAAAATTAACTCGTTGATTTTTTAATCCGAAGTGTGAATAAATAAACAGGATTAGATTAAAATTTTAATCCTGGTTGCATTAAAGAAATAGGATTAAATTTAATCTGTTTAACTCGTTTAACTCGCTGAATTAAATTTTAATCCGTTTAATCCGAGGTGCAATTTCTTTAATGCGGATTAATTTTAATCTAATCCGTTTAATCCTTAAAGAAATAGGGCCTAAGTAACCAGATCATGACTGTTTATAAAATTAAACTTTTTACGAAACAGACACTTACATTATTCCTGGCTTTACGGCGGCATAAAGGCAAGTTTAGATTCTTAATTTTGCCCTTTTCGATGAGGCAAGACTTGCTTTCGATAAGGAGTCAACTTAAGGTGTAGTACCACTACCGGGATTTCCAACGTAATTTTTGCATGGATGAAGCAATCTTGTCAAAACATTGGATAATGCAAGAATGGTTGGCAAACTATCTTTGCACTAAATCTCGGTGTCAGAGAGCGCATAATTGGCTAGCTACCATCGTGGCTTTGCGCATGCGCAAATAATCAAAATTTTATTTAAGCCTTATATGCTAAATTTAAAGCAGCCATATGAAAGAGCACAACAGCGCTTTAAAATTATGTGCATATCTCTTCTGTACGTGGTTTCTATCAAAAGTTACAAGCGGTTGAATATATAGCTGAATTACGTTGACCGTTTGCACACTCAATGTAGGAAAGCAAGAACAATTTATCCTAAAATTCAATCCATTGGGTTTTGACGGTTGTCGCTGTGTTACTTATGTGTATTGTTTAACAGAAAACACATTGCAGCTGATTGAAAGCATGGCAAATTCCCAAAACCAAAGCAAACAATTGTAGAATATATATATTCAGTAAAATAATTTAGTATTTAAATAAAGATTGTAAGTTCGTGAATGAGTGTGCATAAGTCTGATTACTCCCCTACCTAATCGCTATCCAACTGAAAGAAGACGACACAGCCCTAGTTTCTAAAGTCACGGGTTTACTAATTTTTAAACAAAGGCATCAAACAACGAAATTACCAAAAATTAACATAAAAATATTTTTCACAGTACCAGAAAAGTGGGGCAAGCACCTTAACAACAAAATAAACAAATCAAAGCAAACCTCTAACTTTAAAGGGCGGGATGCTCCCGCCCTACCAAAAAGGTAGCCCAAATAGATCCACAAAGGATAACCAACAATGGTGAGCAAAACCCGACCAGACTGAATGGGCTCCAACTTAAGACTAAAAAGATCGCGCGCGCCCAACTTTCAACAATTTTTCTATTAGCTAACTCCGGCCTTGGACCGTAGACAATAGTACAATTTAGATTGATTTTTCATGAAGTTAGCACCCACTTTTGAATATTTTAGGGTAAAATCAAGGAAATATTCTACACACTGAAAAGTTGCGAATTCTTTGTTTTTGATTTGCTCGTCACTGCTTCAACCAAACGTGACCAAATTTTTTCAGATATGTTTTATATCTGCATACGCTCAGGCCGTTTTCTTTGTTTTTGAAAAATGCAGTAGTAGACAAGATATAGAATTAACAATATTTCAAAATAAGCTAAAAAATCGAAAATGCACTTTTGTGGAAAACTGCGCAAAATGCAAGCGCATTTGATGCAAAGCATGACAAAGAACAAATGTGTCAGATTTCAAGCCGATTGGTTAAGTTTTGAATTCACAGTATCTGTTCAAAGTCCACCCCGGTAGTGGTACTACCACCTTGGTTTAAGGGGGCGCTTGCATTACCGGGAACGGTTCTCATGAGTTCATTTTCAACCAATCTATATCAAACTTTCAGCAATTGTAGTTGGTGTTAAATACTAGCAGTATGTAGAATTTGAATAATCCAGTGCTTGGCTTGCGACATACACAACAGGGATAAGATTAAATTTTCAAAACGGTGTCTGTCATTCATTAACGGCTGAATGAAATTAGCTCAAATTTTGCACAAATGTGTAAATCAGCCTAACGCAGGGACAATTTTTTCAGTTTTTCGATTTATGAAGTTTTGAGTGTTTTATGAATATGTAATGAAGTGGCCAAGATCAGGCTCCAATTTCTTTCCAAATAAATTCCGTTCCGCGTTGGTCTAACAAGACACTAACTCTGGGTGACAACCACTTCGAGAACACGGAAGGTCGGCACGTTTATCTGGGAGATAAACTTAGGCACTGGATCCTCAGTAGGTGGTGTGTCCAAAACTGAGAATTCCTTGCGGCCAACCTGGATCGGGGTCTTTATCGTGAGTCCGTTTGGCAAGGGTTGGGGTCCAACTTAGCAAGCGCGGTCAACACTTGCTATCCAGAGGGTGAATCAGTTCAGTAACAAAGAACTCTGCTGAATAGATATTGATTGACAAATCAAGATCCGGAATCTGTGATGATGTCTTTGTAGGGCCGAAGGGGTCAGATTATGATCACTTACTTGTTCAGGGGGGTCAACTCTGGATTCCAATCTCTTTGACAGGATCTGGTGCCTTAGTTGACAGTGGATCTGACTACAAGGCACGACAATTTATTTGTACAAATTAACAAATAAGATAGCGGGACAGTGCGTACAAACAGTAATTTACGTGATAAACAAACGAGTGATATAAACTGCAGATACGATTCAAATACTTTCAACAAACGGTATAACAGTTTGCCAGAGTTGCCAGTACTCAATTTACCCAAATTATTAATTATTGGTAGGGTTAAGGTTTCGACTCTTCAACTCAGTTCAACCACTTCTTTCTTTCTCTCTTTTGTGACAAATTATCTAACTGCTCAACCTATTACTAAACCCTACTGTGCGGTCCCTATATGCTTGTGCTTGTGCTTTAGATTAAAACTCTTTGTCCGTCCTCCTTACCAAGGACAATACAAACCAATAATAATAAGATCTACACAATAAGTTAAATTAACTAAATTAAGGATGTTAGTAGTACAAGTTCCGGTCTTTGGGTGAGCCCGAAATGCCAGTAACAATAGCACTTTCGGATGCTATTCGGTCACCTGGGGGGACGATACAAGGGTCGGTCCGGTTGGGAGTTTCCTGGTCCTGTTATGGGATTAGTACGAGTTTAATTTAATTTAATCTCTTCTTTAGCTCTTCTACTTCCGACTATTATGAATTACTGGGGTGACTTAAGCCAGAGACAGGGGGATAACAACCCCCTTGAGAATGATGACAAAAGAAACAATATTCAAACCCATCTTTGTATAGAAAAAGTAATGTTCTATTTTATGGCAGAACAAGTAAACGTTTCAAGAATACAATTTGAGTGTTCGCTGGTGGTTTTAGTTCCCACACTTGATCCGGGTGCGCTCTGAATTTAGTCCCTGCCTTAAATTGCCAATTTAGGCCAAATCACCTCCAATGCACCTTAGGCAAGATTGGGCCCGACCGATACAGTTCACTATATCGCTAATACACTTTCAATTGATTTCAATGAAATACCACAATTAATAATCAGGCTAGTTCCATCACCATGACTAGGACTCCAGACTCCAATTGGTTGAGATCCGAGATACAGGTTTGGCAGGCCAGGGCTTTCCAAACCTAAATCAAATGGGTTAAAACCCATTAGTGCATAATATAAACAGAAGGAATCGAACCCAACAATTATTACTCACTCAAAACGGCTTTCATGTCGTAAAGTTAGACAAGGTTATGATTGACTGTTTCTGATTTTTGTACAGTCATTTGAAGCCCGACGAAACACAGAGTAATTTAAGCCGTCTCTCTGGGTTATTTTCTTTGTTAGCGCGATTTTCTTGAATCACAACTCAAAATTAACCGAATATCACTTGTGAGGCAATTTCCTGCATGAAGATGCAGGAAACTGTGAACACGTCATAGTTCTGATCATTATATTCGGTTTCCATTGCATTCATTTCAAGTTATAAATTTTCATTGACGAAACTCTCTTCTTTTTTGGGTAGGAAACCACCTGTTTCCTACTCCAAACTAGCCTGATAATCAATCTTTTGTATGTTAGGTAGAAATGTTCCTTTTCGCTCATTAGAAGATGGTTCAATGTTCATTCTGTCATAACTATTGCCTAACTAACGGATATTTGTGTATTTTCAGGAATTAAATAGTGCTTACGTACTGTCATTTACATTGCTTACCATTTATGCCGATTTCCTGCCTTTGAACCATTAACTAGTTAGCATTAGTGAATTGATTCCTATTTTTGATGCCATAACGTTCGGAAATGATTTATGGCTTAGAAAAGCCCAATTTGGGCACTTTCGGAAGTGCAAAAGTGTAAACATGTAAATTGGTGACCACTGAACTGGAAACATGCAAGAAATTCATAAACTGGCTTCAAAGACCCCAAATCCTGCAGTTAATAGCATAATCTTAGGTAAACTATACATATGTGTCCTGGGCGAGTACTACTGAAGCTACGACTATAACTATGTGAAAGGTTGAAATAAGGAAATTGGGGGAAACGTCCAGGGGCCAGTTTCATAAAAAACCGTCTCGAGTTCTCGAGTTCTCAAGTTCTCGAGTAGTCTGTTTTCAGCGACAAAAGCCTCTTCTCTATTAAAAATTATATGTAAAAGTATCTACGGAAAATTTTATGGTGATTTATTGAGTCAATTACATAAGTTATTGAAAGAGGAAGGAAAAATTTAAAAATTTAGATTTTCAAAAATCTCTCGAGTAAGTCTCAAGTTGGCGAAATTTTCTCTGGTCGAAATCGACCAGAGAACTTGACTCGAGAACTCGAGAACTTTTTCAGCGTGACTTTCAATGTGGCTTGCGGACCTCGAAAACTTCCAGCGTAATTTAGCTACTAGACTCGAGAACTCGAGAACATTTTTATGAAACTGGCCCCTGGGCTAGGATCGAACCGCCGAGTTTTTAGATTAACAGTAGAACACTCTGCCACTTACGCCATTTCAGCGGGCTGTAGGAATTGTTTATGGTTCTGCTTTCAACCATTCAAAATTGCTGATATTTAGCAACTGTCTACAAAATTTCTAACTAACTTTTCTCCAGTTTTAAATAAAATGTAGGAAATGTTACATTTCAGTGGAATAGCAATCAGTTATAACATGGTGTGTCAGTATTGAGTCCTTTTGTGCGATCCGTCCGCCCTGTACTCACAGAAACGCCTACGCGGACGGATCGGGAACTATCTGATGACTATATATGGCCTACTTGGGGGTCCCCGTGACCCTAGACCTACGTATACTCAGCTACATTTGTAATTGATCCCAACTACGATATCACTATGAACTTGTTATCACTTGCTTTGTCACAAATACAGCTATGCAACTCTCCTGTTCAATATGAGCATCTTAGGCAATCTTGCGAGGTTGACTCCATGCACCTGATGGAAGTGAGGTAGAAACGCATTACAATGTAAGTGTGAATCATTCGAACTACCGTACGAAACTGAAGGCTGTTTTAGGTCTTGGATTTAGCATTCACATGTGTTTTATCTTAGATCAGGCAGACAGTTTGTGTTAAATTTACTCCGAACCGTTGCTATTTCTCAGGCTGTATTTCTGAAATGTTCCATCGTATATTAACTTCCCAATCCTATAGTCTCGGTTACGATTTATATCACAATTAAGCAAGCTGAAGCATTTACTTGAGATTTATACACTTCTGAACCGTGGCTAAGCCAACTCAGGTAATTTATTCAACAACTGTACCATTTCACGCTACTACTGTACAGAGTAAGAATGCGTTCGACACATTCTATAATCGAGTAACTTGAAACATACATTTAGCAATTGTACCATTTGGAACGTTTATTTAACAATTACACGGCCTAAGACTTATTCGACAACCATACATCTTGAACCACTTATTCAATAATTATTCGACGTAACAAATACTTATCGGTCAATTATGTAACGTAGTAAACACTTACTCGACAATTAGCCAATTTTAGTAATCAGACAACCATTTACTCAGGAGTTATGCAAGTTTTTTGCACCTCAATTACTTAAGTTTAGGCATCATTTATCCAATACTTATACAGCTTCACACCATAAATACACAGCTGCAGACAGTCATTTTGCAATCATTTCAGATTAACCACATCTTGGAACTTAATTAATTTGATGATTTAATAACTAATATAGCTGTTATAGGCCTTGTTTAATAAATTGGCTTTACGTAAAATTTAGACGCATCTCTCACACACATTTAAACACACATCCACACAGATATACACAATTATGCAATTTCAACACATAACTAACTAGTAGCTATACGTCTATCTATACCATAACTAATTACTCCTAACTATGCACATAATTTTGGGCAATTTAAACCTCAGATTTAGAAACTTTGGACAACTTTGACAGAATTTTGGTCTAGAGATTTCGACATTTTGATAAACTTTGAAGTTTTGAGAACAATTTTAACGAAAGCCAGTGAGTAATAATTGCGTGGCAATTATTATTAAAAACATATTGCTAAGGACAGCTATACTAATTAACATTTAATTAAGGGGAAGTCGGCCATTCCCGTCAAAACCTTGATTAATTATAAGTAAAATAATTTCCGCTTTTGACCTGTTAATTTAAGATTGCCAACCTAACGCTAAAACCATATAAAAAATGGGGCCTTGAGGCCAAAAATCCGATAAAATAAAATAAAGATAAAAATAAGGCCCGGAGGCCGACAGCAACAATATAGAAAAATAAGGCCAAAAGTCCAATTCTTAGGCTTTTTATCTTCTCAATTACTGGCCAGGCATAACAAACCTATGTGGCCCTAGATTTGTAGTGTTCGTGGTCAACATCTCAGTCTCTTTTCTAGCCCGAAGGCCAGAAAAATTCCTACGTTTTTATCCTAACCAGGGAGAGTGCACTTTAGCCCCCATGCAGGCAACAACTGCTCTGGAGAGCGCACTAGAAGGGAGGGGGGAAAGCAACCGCTCTCGGTCGCACTCAAACGAACACTGACTAGAGAGAAAATTTTGGGGTCGGGCTGACAGTTTTGCTGGCAGCCCGATGACAGGTCATTAGTGACTTTGGAGGCGGATTTTCCTTTGATTTTAAGGCAAAGCTTCTAGAAGGTTCTGGAACTTTCTAGAAGCTTGCCACCTTTTACATATGGGGCGCAGCGGCGAGGCGGGCCAGCTGACCGCCGAGGGTCAATATTAATTAGATTTTAGAATTATTGCCCTCCAACTGTCTCTTTTTTGATGGATTTCTAGTGCTGAAACACGGCGAAACTTTGCTAAATTTTGTTTGACACATAAATGTAACCAAAGGGACAATTTTACAAAATTTCATAACTGTCTGTAATTATTGCGCGAGATATTCAATTTTCTGTAAATTTAAAATTATTTCGTAATATACTACGTACTTACCTACGTCTATTTGGCTACTTATAGTTATAATCTTATTATTAATAGTGGAGGTCAGCCCCCTCCAATCTTTATGACTTGGGATGATATGTGAATTCTTTCTTTCCTCCTTGTTGGCCTTGTCTTCGGCCAAAAGTTCGAGGGGAAGACAACTGTTAGGCCTAGAAGAAAGAGGCCTAGAAAAATGGAGAAAAGGAAAGGAATGGAGAAAAGGAAAAGGGGAAAGAGAAGAGGTTTGACTTAAGTCAAACCAAAAGAAAAAACTTTTTAGGACATTCGTTTTTGGAGTATTAAGATTACGAAACAAAAAACGTAATCTTAATAAAAACATCTTCACTTATAACTTTCTTAATTTTGGGAGTTGAAAAGTCGGGTTTAGATTTTTAAAATCAGCGTTAGATTCTCTTTCATATGAACCCAAGTCATGTCACCGACCAAAATTACAAAAATTAACTAAATATTAAACAATTAACACTAATTATCATTAATTAATCCTAGTTGACTACGTACTTAGCTACTTAGTACCTAATATTGAACCATCTTCTAATATTTGTCATTTTTGGTGCAAATCTTTACTTTTTCGGGCGATTTTATGACTAACTTTGGCTTACTAGGCACATAAATTTCATATTTCGGTTATTGACTCTTGGATATTCAATATTTTAACCATTCATTAAAGTACTAAACGGCAAAAAGGGAACTCGTTTGCACCGGATTATGAGTGACAACTCACTTATATGCAAGAGATTAATTGAAATATCAATACTTATCTTCGTGGCGAGTAACAACTCGCTAATATCCTTAAGGATGAACAAAAATCCGATTGTCTAACGTCGTGTGGAGTGACAACTCCGATCACTAGGGGGGATTAGTGACCAAATTATCCTTCTTTGTAGCTTCCAAACCAGTGTTAGAAATGGTCATGCATTAATTAGACTTAGTTCAGCTTAAATTAGTGATTAACAGTGGTGTTTCTTTTCATGATTGACTGTAAACCTTGAACCCTGTTTAAGAGATTACCTTAATTTCGAGTACTAGACAACTCTGGCTTGGCAAATAGACAAATAATTAAACATAATTACTGCTTGGACAATTTATAATAACAGATTTTACGTTAATAATTGCTGACCTTCTTCATAATCAACGGCACAAGGATTCTTCTTGGGCTTTTGGTTAATTTTGATCAATTTCGGCCAATTTCAGTATTAGATCTTACTAATTCCATTACAACTATTCGAAAACTTTGGAAGTCAATATCTCACGGAATATACGATTTAAACAAAAACTGAAAAATTGCCCCTGCGTACCCTTCCAATAAACGTGAATGCGAAAGCGTGTTTGGTCGCAGTATGTATGAGAAAACCAAAATGGAAAATTTCGCACTAATCACTTGTGTTTTGCGCAAAGCTAATGCTTTTAATGAGTTACATACGGTATTTTCTAAAATAATAAACAATTCTGATACAAAAGCGTCACGAAAAACCTTGTAGAATTCATTTTCGAACGATTACCTTACACTTTGTTATACACGATCGGAATGGTCAATGTAACTTTGCCATATGTTCAACTTTTGATAAAAACTACGTAAATAAGAGATATGCACATCGTTTTAAAGCTGTTTTTACGCTCTTTCATGCTGAACATTCGAATTTAATATCTGAAGCATAAATAATGTTTCGATATGTTAGGCCATAATGGTAGCTATGCAATCATGAGTTCCCACGTGCCGAAATTTTGTCAAAAATACCCCGCCAGCCAAAATAGACTCACTTTGAATTTCCTCAAAATTGAACAATCTGACCAAATTATACGTCAATAATCCCGATAATGCAAGCGCTACCTTAAGGTGCTGGTATCCTTTTGTGCAGTGCTTTTTTGGTGATTTTTCGAAACGCTACAACTTTCGCAATTTTGGGAGTTGGAAAGAGCATTATACATCGTTTTAAAGCTTATACAGTACAATTCAAAAGCACCTTCCACTGATGCCGGCATCAACATCACTGATGTAGCATCGGCATCAAACTACATCAGTGATGCATTTGCGGCATCATTGGTGCTTTGCAGCGTTTTTAAAGGACTGTAGCTTAGCCTTACATTTTGCCAGTTGTGCTGCAGACAAACTGGCTTTGCAACATCTGTTAAAGCTGAATGAGCACTTTAACTTGCGCAGTAAGACAGTGCTGTGAATGCAAACCTTTCTTACTTAGCAAACTTTGGACTACGTTTACAACATTCATAGCTAACATTAAGCGCAGTGATAACTTCCATACAGCAAAGTATATGCAGCAGTCTACAACCTAACAAGTTACTAGCAATTATTACATTTAATTGAATAACTTCATTCATGCCTTAAAAACTGCATACTGTTTCAAATACTTAGTCTATTTTAGTGTGGGCCCTCCGTTATTTGATATGACCTGAGGAGCGACTGTAAGAATGTGGCGAATATACATTCGACACTGTGCAACAGTCATTTTATCCTTCCAGAATTTGGCGATTCCGTCTTTCAGTTCTTTTAGATTGTTAGGCTTTATTTCGGACCGCAGGAATTCCTTTAGCTGATGCCAAACAAGCTCAATGGGATTTAAATCTGGACTCTCTGGAGGCCAGTCGATTGTAGAAATCCCTGTTTGATTGAGATACCTGGTAGTCAAGCGGCTGGTGTGAGTTGGAGCATTGTCCATAGCTAAAATGTTTCCAGGAAACTTAGCTAAATGAGGCAAATAGTGGTCGCCCAAAATACCACAAAACATTTCACTGTTCATTCTCATTTTTCCATCAAATAAACACAATTTTGTTGCCCCACTCCAACTAATTCCGGCCCAAACGTGGACTTTAACAGGGTGTTTTGCTCTGCTTTTCAGAACCATAAATGCAGAATCGTTAATATTTTTATAGCATAATCTGCGATGACGTTCCAACTGTACAGTGCATTCGTCAGAGAAACAAATTTTTTCCAGCGGAACAGATGCTTGCAGCAATGAATTTGCAAAGGAAATTCTTTTGGGCTTGTTGGCATCTCTCACAATCTGGCAGTATTTTGAGCTCGCGGAAATCCAGCCCAAACTGATCCTGATGCGGCGGATTTTGCTCAGACTTATATCCTCCCCGCACATGGAGTTAACCAGATTCTGAAACAAGGCATAAAATATCTCATTGAAATAAAGCAATTTAAATTTCAGCAACATGCACTTGTCACTTTTAACAGTCACTTTATAGAAGCCACTGATCTTATCCTTCCAGAATATCACAAAATCCTACATAAATAATGACTTTGCCCATAGGAGCTAAGTGTTTGACGTGCTTAGATTGTGACACTCCAAAAAGTGGTAAATGTAAGCAGTAGGTATATAGTCAGTACTTGTTTGCAATGAAGGAAGAAAAATAAAAGTACAATACAAATACAATTATATATGTATGATCACTATCTAATTAGTCGTAGTTAACGAAATTAACTATTTACCCTAAGTTGTGGTGCAGATAATTCATTATTCTGCTTCAGCTGATTATTAATATACGCTGGGATGAATTCAGGAATAGCTTTAGCCGGTCTGCCAGTTGGTTTTCTGTTAGTCAGTGTTCCTCTGACTTTGTATTTTCTAACGAAAGCGCAAACACTCTTGTAACTGAATTCATGGCCTTCCTTTAGCAAAACTTTGTGAACCATATTTAGCTTCAATCCAGTTTTGTGCAAAGTAATAATACGTTGGCGGTGATAGGGCGACAGCCGCTTACTGCCATTAATACTTTGAGCAGAGTACTGGTAGTCGGCCTTCATTTTTCAGGCAGACCGTACATTGAACAAGGAGACCATATTAGTAAAAACGAAACCTACAAACACAAACAAAAAGTTAACACACATGCGTAGACATGCACAGAAAAACGAGGTAGACTAAGCTCAGAATTTTCTGTTGCTGAGCTTCACTTTAGCTGAAACTACAATTTTCTGAAGTTATGTTGCTCGCACCGTACGGTTTAAGGCAGACAGATGGCGCAGTTGTGGTATGGTGTGAAGCAAAAAACATCAGCGCTGTAAAACTCAACGAATTTCGAGATTGCACTGATAGTTTCAAGTGTTCCCAGTTTAAGTTATGTTTCCATCAGCATTATAATGCGAAATTCGACGATGCCTTCTATAAGTGTCATCTGTGGGAAATGCTCGGTTAGTTGATTAATTTTGGCTGGAGTTTTAGATTTAGGTAGTTTCTAAAGTAACGAATAGAAACTTTAGAACTGTGTAGCAATGAAATGATTTTTAAAAGAACACTTAAATTAGCTTAAAGTTAAAAGCTTCAGTTTAGGATAGCACATATACCAGATCTCTCGCTGTGAACCTGCCCAGCCCTAACTTTGAGTTTGGCCAATAAAAATTTATTAAAATTAAATATGGAGTCACACTAGAGGCTAGTAAATTCAGAAATCAAAAGCTTCAAAATTTTGAAACTTTAGTAAGCAGAGTTTCTAATATACATTTATTTATATAATATTACTCTCACTTTGCACGTTTCTCTATTTTTGAATTCATCAGCCTCCAGTGTGCTCCATACATTTTTCGTGGTTCTGAAAATCAAAGATTAAAGTTGGGAGGCTTAATGAATTAAACCTTAACTCATAGAATTGGTTAATCTGTTCCCGTAATTTTAGATGTCAAACGTTTGAGCAGATCTCAAATCGACTCCAGGCAAAATGAGCTAGCAGCAGTGATCGAATACTACACTACAACGCATCAAAGCAGTGATGATACTGCTGAAGACGAATCTACATGTCTCGGTTGCGATATTGAAGATTGGCTTGACCAGGTTCCCTGTGTTATTTGCACGACTGGCACGCCCGAAACCTGGTCAAAATGTTTCGCATGTTCAGTCCGAGAACGAAAAGTGACATGCCATCATCTGGACAACATTGTTCGTCCAGTCAGGCCTACTGAGACAGCAGAAACGTCACCTCTTGTTCCAGTTGGGCACAAGCGTCCTCAGAATGAGTACAATTTTACAGGTTAACATTGAATCCATCACTCATTAAATAAAGTTTGTCGACAAACTGGTAAATAGACGAAAGCTTTTAACAGTAAAGCTTGAATGAATCAAATATGTCAATATCTAGAAAACAGCATTTTTGGTTTCATTATGCAGTTCGACGAAAGATGTAGGGCTAGATTTTTTAATATTGTGGCTATCCGTAATGGTATGCCACCATTGTCCAGGTTAAAGAATATTTTATAATTTGTGCTTTCTCTTCTGTTTCTATAACTTTTGGCATGTCAGGATACCTCGACCAATAACTGTGGTTCTAGGATTCTCTCCTGCTGACGAAAGTGCGCAATCTCTTGCTGCTGCTGGAAGTATTACCCCAGGATATAAGAGGGTTAGACGTGCGCTGGAAGTGGCTAATAGAACCGAAACGGATGCGGTTTCTCCTCGTACCAATGAAGCAATATCTTCCCCTCAAAACGTCCATGACATGGACACAAGTCCTCCTAGACGGTAAAAAAATATCAAAATTACTAAAATCTATTTTAATGCTTTATAATAAGAGCTTAAGGGGAGGGTCATTCTTTGGTCATTTTTTCTACTTTCTCCGATCTCGCTGATTTTTACATATTTTATTGTCCAAACGGTGTATTTTAACGAGTTTTTTTAAATTAAAGTTGTAAGTCTTACGATTATTGAGAAATTTCATCTCAAATTTGAGATTTCATTTCATAGGAAATTAGCAAAGTTGTCACTTCTTCACGTGCGCCAGAGAAATCTCACGAATGGCAAAATTTGAAGGGATACAAAATTTTAATACATCAAAAATTCATTAAAATTTTTTAAAGACCTAACTTCGTGAGACTTCTCTGGCGCACGTGAAAAAGTGACAACTTTTCTAATTTCCTATGTTTAACAAATGAAATCTCAACTGTGTTAAAGAGTGTTAAATAAATGGTTTTAGCAAGACGGATAGTTGCTAATTGTTAATTACTACTTTCTGTATGCGGCTCCAAGCGCGAGTAAACCTTTTTCGCAAAACTTTAAACCATGCAATTTTTTCAGAGTCTTCCAAGCTGAAAATTCTGACGTTGAGATATTGATTCAGAAGCACACGGATTTGGAAATCAGGGTTGAAAACTTGGAATCTAAACTCGAAAATATTTGCAGTCATTTCAACCTCAATCTGCAGGATATTGAAAATCCCAATCCTGATAATCATCAGGATGCATCTCCTGCGGTCATGGAGTCGTCTGATCCGGTCACGGAAACTTTGCTACCGACTGAAGTGATTGAAGGCATTTACTTAAACACGTCGTCTCGCTCCGATTTTGCCCTTAAAATTTTAAGAAAGTTGTTCACACCTCTGGAAATGAAGGGTAGAAACTGTAGTGGTACCAGGGGCAAATCAGCTTTAGATGCTGAAAGGCTCTCCTATTTGAAAAAGCTTTGTCTTGAAAAATTTCCTGTCGGCAGCAATGAAACTCCAACTACAGCTTGGGGTGCTTGCATCAAAGGATTGGACAACTACGTTCGACGCCTGTCTGTTAGATTGTCACAACCTGTCGAGAATACAGAAAACAACAGTCTGGGCCCAGATGATACTGGTGCTTTAACTACTGGAAACACTACAGAAGAAAACGCCATTGAATATAGAGAAACAACTGTTTAAATTTGTGAATATGTTTTGAATGTTTTTTGTGTCTGAGACAGCTTTTTTAAAAACTTTAGTAGAATTTGCAAGAAATTGCCAAAGGCGCCATCAACATAAAAACTGACTTTTGGTAAAAACAGTCGCAATGCTTGCATGCAAGATAACACACAAACACATACCGCACAGCAGACCGTACACAAGCTGCAGTCAGTCAAAAGCACTTTGGTAAACAAAAGCTGAATAACGGCATAGTGAAATTTTAACCTAAAATGATTCATGATTAGTTATGTTTATGACTAGTTATGATTTAAATTACTATTATTAATATATTATTATTATTACTATCATTAGTAATAGTAATAGCAGTACTATTAGTATCAGTATTAATAGTATTAGTATCAGTAATAGCAGTATCATTACTAATAATCAATCACTACTACTATCATCAATATAACTGTACCAATTACCAATAACTTAGATAAATCCTACAATAGTTTTCTGACTATAAAGCTTAATTCACCCAATCCGGTCATCCACTGTCAATAGCGCTTAGAATGCTGTAACGATTCATAAACTGAATTTGTATATTATGATTTACACAAGTTAAAGTGCCCATTCAGCTTTAACAGATGTTGCAAAGCCAGTTTGTCTGCAGCACAACTGGCAAAATGTAAGGCTAAGCTACAGTCCTTTAAAAACGCTGCAAAGCACCAATGATGCCGCAAATGCATCACTGATGTAGTTTGATGCCGATGCTACATCAGTGATGTTGATGCCGGCATCAGTGGAAGGTGCTTTTGAATTGTACTGTAATCAGGACATTCACATGAGCTTACGAAACTAGCAAAATTGATGCTCCAGAAAATCTGTCAAATGTGAATGACACGAAATTTCGCAACTTTATATTGAGTTTTCTCGCAACTGGAGATGTTTTAGCTCAAACCAAGACAAATGTCCCTCCACAATAGGGCGAATTTTCATAAAACCAAAAATCAGACAAATCCATTGGGTACTTTTTGAGAAATCGATGTTCAAAACAAAATAATCGCAGTTTTGCCAAAATGGTTTTTCAGCCAAATCTCTACCTTAACCCTCTTCTGCCCAAGACTTCTCGGGGAAATCGGCTCAAAATGACCAATTTTACATTTTTGGCTGCCGTTTTTTACTGAGACCATCTAGAGTGATGGGACTGCCACCAATCGATAGAGAATTAATTGCGCTACATTTCATGATATAGCAGAGTCGTATGCGGGCCGATTTTTGCGGCCCGCGCCTGGCCCGCAGCCCGCACCTCATGACCGCGGCCCGCAACACTCCGGCCCGCGGCCCGCACACGCGTAAACCGGCCCGCAGGTACCCGCACATACAAATTGCTACCTATGTAGTACCTGAGCACCAAACTGTTGTATTTTGAAAGATACTTCCGGATCCGGCCAATTTTTTTGCCGTTTAATTTGAACTTTGTTGTCTACCAAATTACTGTTCTTAAAGTGGTAATAAAAGCCTTGCTTCTCTTAACACGTTCAGTACTACTGAGCCATCGGTGGGTCAGTCCGATTCCTACTGGCAAACTACTGACACACCCTTGGGTCAGGCTAGCTTTAGCATGTAGTTTACAAAGAAAAAAGTTTTTAGTGTGCAAAGCAAAATATTCAATTCATGCGGCTTTTAGTGTGTACAGGAGGAGGAATTATTCCTGTATTATTTATATTTTTGTTTGTGAGTGTGTATATAGTATTAAAATAGTATTAGTCTATGAAGTATGTAATTAACCAAAAATGGTATTAGTAGTAGTGAACGTGTTAATTAAAAGGGCACACCATGAAAAACTTTTTGGGCAGGGATGTTGTTCATTTTTACGCAAATGTTTGACGCATTTATCCTTGACAGCGAGTTTCTTTCAGCACTTGAGGAGCTTAATTAACCAGCTATTAATTGTAGGAAAATAAAAATTGGTATTGAAAGCGCCAAAGCTGCGACGCAGCAACAATTTTCTCCATAATGCCCTATGCTGTGGAACTTCATTCGGCTGTCATTGACCTTAAACGAATTGGCCCAAGAACCCCCATGAAAATAAAAGCTTCAAGAAAATCAAGTGGTAGATCAGAACGCATCAAAAAGTGACTTTTATCTTGACATGGGCCAATGAATTAGTCTTCAGCAAGAAGTTGTGAATGAAAGTTAAATTAATTAAAGTCTTCAGTAAAAAGTTATCATGGATTTATATCTATTTATGCGCAAAAGCACGAATTTTCGAAATTAAATTGAAAATTCCGTTTCTGCGCCAATGAAAATAGGCGTTAAAGCTTTTAAAAATAATATTTCGGCAAATATGCTACCCCGACTTTCAGTGCTAACACTCACAAAGGTTCCAGTATAAACCACAGGATTGACTTTTGTAGATGATAAATACGTTTCTACTTATTTCTGCAGGACATCGTTGATATTTTTCACAGAAGATACTTTGGTCTAATGGATTACAAGCTAGACTTGTATATATTCAATACAAATAAAACCTGTAGTTTTCACTGGTTTATATGTTTACTCTACAGGTTATTACTCAATACGCTGATTGATTATGCAAACTGAGTAATATAGTACATATAGTGAAGGTGTCGAATGGCATAACGAAGTCAAATAGTGTTTAAAAATCTGAAATATTGCCTTCTTTTGTATATAATTTGGTATGAATGAAATCTCTAGAAAGCAAAATTATCCACATAAAAGTAGCCCAAAATCGGCCCGCATCGGCCCGCGCGGCCCGCGCGGGTAGTAAAATTCGGCCCGCCCCGCCCCGCCCCGCGGGTACCCGCGGCCCGCATACAACTCTGTGATATAGCATTGAAGGGTCTCCGATGCACCCAGAAAAAGTTATGAGCCGTCAAAGTTGGACAAAGCACGAAATTTTTCTAAATTTTCATTGCAAAAATCCAATAAATTTATCTCTAGCCGCAAGACTTGATTCAGAGACGGGATCAACTATACGTTATTTTAATGCGCATAACCTCCCGCATCACCTGGTGGAACGACTTTTCTGAAGATGAACTGCAGCCGGCTCTGGATTTGCTTGAATGCAGCGCTCGAACAGGGCTTGAAATCATCAAAATTTCCATAGCCGGCGGAATGCCATAGAAACTAGATTTTTCAAGCAGGTTTCGAAATATTCTCCCAAAATAGGGTGGACGTGTTAAAGATAAAAGGAGCAAATGCCCAGATTGCCAACCGGCACTGCACCCTGTCCCAAAATATAAGATGCCAAAAATCAGCACTTGTGCCAATTGGCAGCCGAGGGAATAAGAGGGTTAAAGCAACGAATCCGAGCTAATAGGCATTGATAAAGTGGGCAATTAGACCGCGTATCGATTTAGTATAAATAAACAAAAATTGTAAGTACGTACGATTTGGCAATAATTTTGAAAAAACTGATTTCCCCGAAAATGGCCGTTTTTTGACCCCAAAATTCGTTTTTGGATTATACTGACTTAAGGTGCTGGTTTCCTTTTGTGCAGTGCTTTTTTAGTAATTTTTTAAACCGCTACAACTTTCGCAATTTTGGGAGTTGGAAAGAGCTTTATACATCATTTTAAAGCTTATTCTCAGTACATTCACATGAGCTTAAGAAACTGACAAAAGTAGAAAAAAATTGCAGTAATGTTTTGACATACTGACATCTAACATGAAGATTATAGACCAGAAATCTTTTAACATCGATTTGTCAAAACTGAAGAATCGGCCAAAAGTTTTTTATGTGCCACGATAAGAAGGACATATGGGCCGACTTTTTTTGGATTTGGCTAAACAAGTCTCAATACTCCAGGAAATTCGGCAAATGTGCGATGACACGAAATTTCGCAACTTCGCATTGAGTTTTCTTGCTACTCGATACGTTTTAGCCCAAACCAAGAAAAACGTCCCTCCGCAGAAGTACGAATTTCGATTTTGCCAAAAATCTCCGGAATCTGTCGAGTAGTTTTTGAGAAATCGATGTTCGAAACAAAATAATCGCAGTTTTGCCAAAATGGTTTTTCGGCCAAATCTCCAGCTGAAAGCAATAAATTCCGGCTACTAGGCATTCATAAAATGGGCATTTGGAAGCTGTATCGATTGAGTATAAATAAGCCAACTTTGGCCTTAACATGTGGCAGTAATTTTGAAAAAGCTGATTTCCTCAAAAATGGTCATTTTTTGACCCTAAAAACAGTGTTTTGCTTATACCGACTTAACCACTGGAGACAGCTCAAAAGTTGTAGGAGCAAAAATGTTTGTTTTCGTGTCCTCTTTCCAGCCATAGCAACCAATCCCGTGTCTTGTCTACTTACTGGGAGCCTAAGGCGAAAAACCAAAACTTTTTTATCTTTTGACCTAAAAATCCGGGACTGGTCCCAGAATGTTAAAGACCACGCAAATAGGTTATTTCGTAAGTTTTAGCCATTTACGTAAAGGATTAAAGCCGTATGAGTCAAAAATACCAGAAAGGAAACCAGTACCTTAAGGGGGGGTCACCGGGTACCAAATTTTATAGTCACCGATTTCGCTCATTTTTGGGTGTAATATACCCCCATATGTGTCCAAAAACAAGACACCTTTTTAGAGTCCAGGGTCAATCCAGTTAGGAGATATTGCAGTTCAAATCCCTACAATTTAGTATTTACTCCACTATGCCTCGCTAAGGGCTTCGAAGACGTGTATATACACATAGGATGACAAAAGACTAGACTTTTATGATCAATACATAAAATTGAAGCCTCTATATTGGGCTATTTATTGCTGTGCAAATGGCAATGATACGCCAAGCAACGAGCGAGAAATGGCGTTTGAACCATTTGATCAAGCTCCTTCCGACTGTTATTTACTTCAAACATTAATGCGCTTTAACTTTCTCATACTGCTTTGTAGAGACTTGGTGCAAGAAGATAAAATGTTTAGGACATCGAGAGCTTCAATTTGATATAAAATTTGGCTGTATTTGAAAAATTTGAAAATTTGCCATTTTTTGACTGTAGGCCTCCGTCATCGCACTAAGACATGCGTCCACAGTTAAACACCAGTAGTTAAACACCATAGTACTGTACACGTTTCATACTCTTATCTTATTATGACCCCTTGTTACTACTTACTAGTAGTTTAATAGAAATAACTTTCATATACAACGGGCAACAGGTATAAAATTTAACCTTACAAGTTATAATAAATGTAACGTTCTAATGATGCTCTAATCAAAAACTGCAAATGATAACAAACAATGAAAGTATTAATGCAATTATATACTGGTGTCACAGCTAGCATATATACTAACTACTTTCCGATAGTCGAAGGACCACTAAAACGAATTAAACCACTTTTAACAATTAGAGCAACATTTGTACTGCGTAAGCGTCCGAGCCCTCAAAGCGTAAGTAATTCATAAGGTCAATATACCGACGTTTGCCCACGTTTTATAAACTAATTTGTTCTGCAACATTCCAGTTACGGGGGGGTCACTTTTTCGCCGATTTTGCGATCATCTCGATTCTGCCCATTTTCACATATTTCGCAGTCCCCATGGGTCCTCAAAACAAGACAAGTGCGCTTTGCCTAACTTTGCTTCTATCGTTCTGAAGATCCCTTCAAAGATGATCTTGACATGTGTAAACATAGGAAAGTGACAAAGTTCGGCAAAAAAGTTTGTGGCAGAAAATTTTTCGCTGTATGAAAGATAAGCGCTAAAACTTTGCACATATGTAAAGGACATATTGTAGAGTGCAGGGATTAGAGATGAGCATTTCGGCCTGTCGGTCCGGCCCGGCCCGGCCCGCGGGCCGGGCCGGGCCGACATCCATTTGTTAACGGGCCGGGCCGGGCCGAGAAAATTTTTTAACTGCGGGCCGGCGCGGGCCGAAACGGGCCGGATCGACTATAGAAAATGTTCTAAAATCGCTAAAATTAGTTACAATCTACTCCTTCTAGCTATTTTACAGCAAAATTTAACATTTTGTAGCATATTTTAGCGTTTCCATATTGCATTGGAGCCTTTGCAATAATATTGTTAGAAAAATTTTGGAATTTTTCTTTTTGCGGGCCGGGCCGGGCCGAATTTTGGCGCGGGCCGGGCTGGGCCGAAAAATTTTCCCAGCGGGCCGGGCCGAGCAAGATTTTGGAGCGGGTCGGGCCGGGCCGGGCCGAAAAAATCCGGCCCGTGCTCATCTCTGGCAGGGATCTAGCTTGGTTCAATTCCGTTAAGTGGCGGATTTTTGGTGAATCTTTTAAGTCAGAGTTTTGGAAAATGAAGCGTTTTTGGACTATGAAAAACAGGCCCTACAGCGCTCTTGCTTGCCCTGAACGATTAGCAAAAGTTACAGAAATGGTCTATAGATAGCTTCACTCTGTAGCGCTTCTACCAGGCTGGCGGATCAGGAAGAAACCAAGGACAAGCCCGAACGGGAGGCGTCGGGCACCGTTGTACCCACGAAACCAGAACCTAGAAGAGAGAAGGGAAGAGGGAGATTCAGCTTTTCACTCACCATTGAAAGTAAAGAATTGGTCCCGCCGGGGATCGAACCACGGCCCTTCTGCTCCGGAGTCAGACATGCTAACCAACTACACCACGGGACCATCAGCTGAACTCCCATTGCAGGCTTATCAATCTTTCCTATGCCTGCTTCCCTTACATCTCCCCCGGGTTTCAATTAAGACGCGTCCCGCGGCTTACTCAACTCGGAATCGAACCGAGAGCGCATCCAGGGCATTCTGAGCCCAAGGGATCCGTGCTCCTCCGACACACGTTCCAGACCCCTTTTGGATCCAACCAACCAGAAGCAACTACAGGGGGACCGGAGACAGGAGTCCAATCCGGGTCCTCCTGGCAGCCTCGCCACATGTAGCGCTTCTACCAGGGCTGGTGGACCATGACGAAACCAAGGACAAGCCCGAACGGGAGGCGTCAGGCACCCTCGTACCCACGAAACCAGGACCTAGAAGAGAGAAGGGAAGAGGGAGGTTCAGCTTTTCACTCACCATTGAAAGTAAAGAATTGGTCCCGCCGGGGATCGAACCACGGCCCTTCTGCTCTAGAGTCAGACATGCTAAACCACTACACCACGGGACCATCAGCTGAACTCCCATTGCAGGCTTATCAATCTTTCCTATGCCTGCTTCCCTTACAGTTCCACTTCCTAGCAGTCCGGGAATCTTATCCGAGTGCCTGACCTCTGCTTCTTACCACTGGAGTATGAACCAGTGTTCCTGGATGGCACGTGATCTGGCCACTATTCATCTCCTCAGGCCAACGCAACCCTTGGCAGAGTTCCAAGTTGCCCTTTTGGATCGACTAACGACACTGGAAAGTCAATACAAAATTCTGCCAACGCAACTGCTGAACTTTCAAAGCTATCGACATGTTTTTTCCACTGAAGAATGTCTACCAGCCTGGCTGCTGAAAGCGTTAGGCAGTCCTCAGTACGACAAGAGTCATCTTAACCGTAATCCGTTCCTAAGTCAGAAAAAGCAACAACTATTGCAACAGCTGGCATCCATCTTACAGGCTGACGCAGACATGGCAGCGCGATATCGACTGGAAGTTCCTGTACTGCCCTCTCCCCTTGTTTCGATGGCTGTCCACGGCCTACTGATTCCGAAAAGACCCGGAGATCACCCAACCGTCGGCCTCACCTGTGCTTCAAACCGTTACTATTTTGTGGATTTGGACGGTCCTCGACCAGAGAAGCTGCGGCCCTTAATTCGGTCTAAACTCCTTCTTCAGGAACGAGAGGGATATCTGACTGGGATTATTCATCGACCCACTTCGACGGCCAGACTGAAATCTGAACTCCGCAAACTGTGCAATCTCAGTTAGTACCTACCTATATACATCCAGAACTATTGCTATTTTGTGAAGAACTCACGGCAAGACTGAAACATTCCAAGTTTGCAATACAACTGTACAGTTCGAGTTCAGCCATTTGCATTTGTTTTTCATGCATTATATTATATTATAAAAGCATTGGGCACTCACTACTAGCACTATTAACACGTTCACGACAAAGCAGGTTTCAGGACGTAATAGTCTCAGACAAAACCAGTTAAGAACAAACTACAAGTTGAGAAATGAGTTCAAGTATTCCAATAGAATCCCAATATCATTGCGCAGTCAATTTTGGCAGTTTCGGGGTGTGACCCACCCGTGGGTCACATTGGTTATAAATACAAAATACTATCTAGAGACAATGTGACCCACCGGTGGGTCACAGTTTTTAAGCGTTTTTCGATGCTTTCGGGAAATGTTTATCAAGTTTTCACACTTTTCCTTGTCAGTTTTCTTTATTTCAAGGTTTCTACCAGTCGTACGGGTGTTTTGTTAGTCCAAAAATGTTCTGTGCCATTCTAAAACGGGAATAATCAAAGTGTTTGAGGACCTAAAACGCCGTAAATACTGTATTGGTCATTTATTGTCATTATTAGGCAATTCTAGATTAGTACTAGTGTAGAAATTTAAATTTCCGCTCTTAACCATCAAAATTAGTAAAATACTGGGCTCACACTAACACGTTCCCGGCGAGGGACGTAATTTTACGTCTTTAAAATTTCTACAAATTATGCAAATGGACGTAAAATTACGTCCAAATTCTAGTGCCTTTTATAGCAGATTCTGAATAAAAGGGTAAGATTTTTGCAACTAGACATATGCAAAATGGCTAAATTAATAGATTTAGACTTGATTCAAAGGCCGCAACAAAGTCTGACGCGTTCATTATGTTAAAAATCATTTGGACGTAAATTTACGTCCACGGCCTGAATAGCTCACCAAACTGATCTCATCAAGCTGATCGATTCTGACTAAAGACAGAAGTCGTCACATTAGCGATGAGTTCAGCACGCTAAATACAATTTTGGAGAAGCAAGCAAAAATTTTGCCGTCGGGAACGTGTAATGTTCAAGTTTCTATTCATGAAACGTTCCCTAAACAGTGCTAAAGCATGTAGATAGTGGTGAGACACTAAACAGCACTGAGATTTGACTTTTAGATGGTTTATATCAGTCGAATAGCTGTTGAAAGGACAATGTGACCCACCGGTGGGTCACAGCCAAATCTGAAACCTGCCAAACACTTCAGCGCACATTATTCGACACAGACAATGCATTAATTTAGCGCTTGCGCGACAGACAAAAGCGTGAAACATGGATAATATTTATATGCATTTGTGACCCACCAGTGGGTCACGCGCCTGAGCGGAAAGTAGGTTGTGACCCACCGGTGGGTCACATTGTCGTGAACGTGTTAAGCAATGAAATTTAGGTTGGGGCCGGTGGGGAGGCGGAAAGGACCATTTTTATGATTTATGATGAGAAGAGTTCAGATAGTCCGCCCTAAAAAAATTTGAGTCAAGAGTAAAATTGTAATTGTACCACTAAATTTATTGTAAAAAGAATAAGAAAACCACTATGCACAAATATACCAAGCTTCAGTGTTTATGAAGAGTATATGTTACGCCGTCAATTAAGGAGGGGGGTCGCTTTTTTTGGGCGATTTTTCGACCTTCTCCGATTTTGCTCATTTTTACATATTTTGTACTCCCAATGGGTCCGCGAAACAAGACAAGTGCGTTTTGCGCAATATTGCTTCTATCGTTCTGTAGAGTCCTTCAAAAGTGACTCCGACATGTGTTAAACATAGGAAAATGAAAAAGTTAAGGTAAAAAGTATGTGTCCAAAAATTTTTTCGCTGTGTAAGAGACTCAGCTCTGAAATTTTTTCACACTTGTTAAGGACATAATGTAGAGTGCAGCGAGTGACTTTGGTGCAATTCTGTTGAGAATTGGAATTTTGGCAAATAGCCAAACTTGGAATTTTCACAAATTCTGACTTTAAAACTTTGCCAAAATTTTAATTCTCAGCAGAATTGCACCAAAGTCACTCGCTGCACTCTACATTATGTCCTTAACAAGCGTGAAAAAATTTCAGAGCTGAATCTCTTACACAGCGAAAAAATTTTTAGACACAAACTTTTTTACCTTAACTTTTTCATTTTCCTATGTTTAACACATGTCGGAGTCACCTTTGAAGGACAACGATAGAAGCAATATTGCGCAAAACGCACTTTTCTTGTTTCGCGGACCCATTGGGAGTACAAAATATGTAAAAATGAGCAAAATCGGAGAATGTCGAAAAATCGCCCAAAAAAAAGCGACCCCCCCTTAAGCGCTGTTCACAAGTGCCCCTACATATGCAGAAATCCACTAAATTTTCAGCAACAAAAAGCCAGCAGGTTCCCCTAGGGCAGATTTCATCATTAGTCACAAGTTCACATTCACAAGCCACAACTTGAAAACTTGTTACGTGTAAGTTGTGTGTGACCACTGACCACAAATTGTCCACACAACAAGTTATTTGATGCCACAAATGTTGGTTCGACTTGTGGAATTTGAAGTGAATTTTCAAGTTTCATTATATATCTCCTGAACCTTCTCCTGAACCTGTATTCCTAACAATATCGTCCTTAAAACAAAATTCTTCGCGAATGACTGAATCTATGCAGTTTCGGTTTGAGTTTCCTGTTTTACTGAAATCGTTAGTTTCAGTTGCAGTCCGAGTCAGTGATCCGGAATCAGTTCCAGCTTAAATTTCAGCTGCAGAGATTACCTAATGGTGAATCTGTACAACTAAATATAATATGATTGAATTCTATAAATGTAAGTATATATATAACTCACACTGCCAAATATCTTCTTAATTTCAAAGCAGCGAAACTTCTTTGGAAGCTTTCAGCAAAGCTCTAAACAGCGTCTTATCAGCGTGGATGGCATCAAATTCTGGCAACAACTCGAAACTGTCCAAATTTTCACAGATCACGGTCAGACACTTTTCCTTTAGTTCCTTCAATTCCAACAGATTGGACAACAGCAAATACTCTCCCATGTTTTCTTGAGTTACACTTTCCTGCAGTTCAGTGCTTGCAATCTCAAGGAGCCCTGGGACCTCGTAGCGATGCGCCATTTTGGCCAGATCTATCCAACTGGCTACAAAGTCATTCCCGATGTTTATATAGACACTGTCAAAGTAGAGATACTTCAGAAACATTTTGACAGATGAACTTGGAAAATCAGGCAATTTCAGAATCCCGGTCCGCTTCTCCTCAAAATCGGCCTCCATGTGCCGGTCCAGAACCGGGCTTTTACGGAGAGGAAAGCGATGCGCGTAAAGAGGGACATCATTGGCGCATCTAATCTGGATATCGCTGTAGGCGTTTTCCGGATTTTCCAATTCAGTCCAAAGTTTGGCGTAACTGTCGCTGAACTTCTGCACTGCAGCTTGACTCAGTTCAGTGGACAAAGGAAAGCTTGTTTGTTGTTGATTGTTGGATTTTTGCTTCGGCAGATCTGATTCTCTCTTCGCCACTTCCACGTCCACACTCAGGGGACCGATAAGGAATTCAATTGTATAGGAGTCATAACGATAAGTTAATTTAAGCTCCACCGGTAGACACACGATGTTTGCTTCCGTTTTACCGAGACGACTATAAAAATCTCGTCCATGTTACATTTCCAACCAGAGGCGCCAACATCAAATCGGAGAGTACAGTGTCAATTGTCTTCACTCGTGCTGTTATGGTGGCGTTCCATTGAGACTCAAGCTGGATAACTTCTTTCTCCTGGCATTCTTCAATTGGTAGGAAACGCAGAATCAGATCATGCCAGCCGTTTTTCATGCTAGCCTTTAGTTCGACTTTGAAGGGCCCAACACGCTGGGTCAGGGCTTTTTCGACATGTTTGCACGAAGAATAATGAAAATTGCAAGTATAGGAATCCATCAGGACAAGATTTAATCGGACGACACCAGATTACCAGTTTTCAATCTATTCCACAAACTGAAACAAAGGGTGCAAAGACCCGCATATCTATACCTTGGTTTATTGATAAGGATTCAAAAGTAGCCAAACAGAAATGATATGATAATTCTGGTTATCAGTTCAGTAGTAATACTGCCTAACTTGCACAGCAAAGCAAGTGCTGTCAGTTATTCATTGGAAGAAGCTTGATGAAGCAACGCACATGCTCCGCAAGAATCGTTTAATGCTATCTTACATATCATTTTGGCCAAGCTAAGAAAAAAGGAACCACACAGTGGTTGTTGAGACTTTTAAATGATATATATTGCTGTAGTTCTACTGTTACTGCAAAGATGCAAAAACAAAGTTTTGAACTATAATGCAAATATTATGTAGACAGAGAAGTAATGATTCTAGATTCAAGAGTATTTTATATATGCAGTTGGAAAGTCTATAAAAGGACGAATAAAAAGAAAACTTTCTTTTCCAACCCAGCATCGAGCCGCCGATAATTTGAAATTAAAATTTTTCTAGTGACGTTTCAGCACCTGAAACTAAAATTCTGTCACCCTCCCCTCAGTCATGTAGGCTATTTTTGGCGGTCTTGTTTTGTTGGTTTGAGTGGTAATATTATCGGCAGAACATTTCACTGGAGTGTCGTTTCAATTTCATGTATATATCGCTATCGGCACCACTTGGACATTTCTCACTATGTGCAATGTACCTTTCTTAAGATTCTTGTTCAGCTTAGAGGCTTAGAGCTACACTCAACCAAGTTATATTTTGAGAAGTCATAAAAATTGCAGTGGTAATCCACACACCAACAACACCTTTAAGCATATCTCAAATCTGCATCAAAATCCTATTCTACTTATTTCTCCCTAACCAACTAACTGATAACTCGTAAAGAAAGAACTGGCAGGTTCAACGAATGCAAAACAGTTAACATTCAAAAGCAAAACTCGGCTTACGAAACTCCGAAAAGAGCAGAACGAGAGCAAACTAAACTGAGACTAAACCAACATGAATTCAAACTGCACAAAACTCTTAACTAACAAAGCAAGACTTAAACAATACGTATAAACATCTCTATATTGATGGGCACTGGATAGTGGATATCAGGATATCAGGATAATTTTTATGTCCCGATAATATTCGATTTGAGAAAAATGTCAGCATTGTATGTTGTCCGTTGTCCGCATTGTCCGCATGTTTGTATATGTATCCGTTTACATTTCAAACAAAATTATGAGAAATTAGCAAATTTTAGACGAAGATTTGACAATTTTTTAATATTTTCAAAAATTTCTATGAAATATTTTCAAAACCAAGGCTGCAGCTTGGCTATATGATGGCTTGCCGCAGTGCGCCGAAAATTTGACAGGATATTAAAATTTTAACTGTGAAATTAAACAAAACTTAAGAACGCCAAAGCTTAAGCAACAATACAATGTTCTCAGTAAACTACAAAACAGTCAGTCTAAATCAAGCCAGTAAGAATTCTCAGATGAGATTAGTCCTTAAGTTGCCCTTCTCGCATTCTTTAGGAGATCCAAAAGCAGATCCGAATCAGCTCGAATGGCATCGAATTCCGGCAAAGATCGCAGGCTGTCCAAATTATCAGAAATCAAATTGAAGCATTTCTTCTTTAATTCCTCCATTCCCAAAAGATTCGCCAACACCAAATATTCTCCCTTATTCTGCTTTGTAACTCCATTTCTCAGCTTCAATTCGGTCATCCGAAGTAATCCCGGAAGATCATAGCGATGCGATAGCTGGGCCAAATCCTTCCAGCTGATGTCCGATTCTTCACTCAGCACTGTCATATTGCCAAAATAGAAATACTTCAGAAGCATCTTTACGGAGGTGCTCGGAAAATCTAGCAAATTCAGAATCCCAGTCTGCCTTTCTAAAAAGTCTGATTCCAAATTCCGGCGCAAAACCGGACTTTTAAGTAGAGGGAATCGATGAGCGTATAGGATGACGTCATCCGAACACTGAATTCGAATATCACTGAACGGATTTCCCGGATTTTCGAGACCGGACCAAAGATTGATGTAACTCTCACAAGTTTGATTATCGTCAGTCATCATTGCGGAGTCAGGCTTTTCCACTCTCGTTATAATTAATCGAATCTTGCAATCCAGCAACACTTGAAACGGTATCGCAACGCGCGGAGTGGGTATCGAAAATTCGGCAGGGAAGTTAACATTGTTCTTATCCCAAAGGAGTCGGCATAAAAGTCGCCGGGGGCAGACAAGGATGACACAGACATCCCACTTGGTGGAAAGCGACCGATCCGAGTCCAAAGTCCTGAAACGAACTGTCACTGTACAGTCCGGACGAATCATGAATTGGACTGTATTTCCGGGTCCAATCTCTCGATGTTCTAGCACACCCATATCACAAGCAAAGTCAACCGTATAAGTAGCCATACTTACTACGTGCAGCAGCAGAACTAATGTGTGGTACAAATAACCTGAAACAGGAAAACAACAAAATGAGACTTGAAGCAGCCAACTCTGGCTTGTTTCCTGGAAACCCGGAATCGATATCTATATTTCCTATCAACACAGCTAACAACATATTCTCATACCAGAAGCACCTATACTTTCTATCAAATTTGATAACTGGGATGACCTAAGGTCTCGCGAGCTGAGGCTCAACGAACTCAAAAGACCAATAGTAGTAGAGTCAACCAACAGCAAGAAGAGTAAGTAGATGTGGCAGAATTAACAAGTTCAACGGCTCAAAAACTAGAACAGTTCAAAAGTTACGTGGCCAAACAAGTTCAAAAGCAAAGTGGACTAGCAACTTCAACAGACTCTACAGTTTCAACAGGCTCAACCTACTCTAAAGGTTCAACAGGCTCAACAAACTCAACACCCTCTACAGATCCAACAGATTCAACAAGTTCAACAGACTCAACAAGATCACAGACTCTACACAGACTCAACATACTTTACACCTTCTACAGACTCAACAGATTTTACACACTCAAGAGACTCAACAAGTTCAACAGATTCTACATACTCAATACTCAACAAGTTCAACAGATTCTACAGATTCAACAGACTCAACAGACTCAACAAATTCAACAGACCCAACACACTCTTCAGACACAACAGACTCTACAGACTCAACAGACTCTACTCTACACCCTCTACAGACTCAACAGACTCAACAAGATCAACAGACTCAACACACCCTACAGACTCAACAGGCCCAACAGAGTCTACAGATTCAACAGACTCGACAGACTCTACACCAGACATGTGCAGGAGTGGAAGTTTTGAGGGGTGAAGGGCGGCCGAAGGCCGCCGAAAAACCGGATCATTCCGGTTTTTTACCGGAAAAATCCGGATCCTGGGGGTGGTGAGGGACCCCTCTGGGGGGGTGAGCTCAGGAGAACCCACCCCAAACCCACCCCAAGCACACGTATGCTCTACACCATCTACAGACTGTACACTTTCAACAGACTCTACACCATCTACAGAGTCAACAGACTCAACAAGTTCAACACACTCGACAGACTCAACGGACTCTACACCATCTACAGACACAACCGGCTCTACACCCTCTACAATGGGTGTAGAGTCTGTTGATCTTCTGGAGTCTGTTGAGTCTGTTGAACTTGTTGAGCCTGTTGAGTCTGTAGAGGGTGTAGAGTAGAGTCTGTTGAGTCTGTAGAGGGTGTTGAGTCAGATACAGAAATCTCCCATGTAACCGAGTTATGAGGCTTGGAAGAGGAAAAACGAAGTGTCACGTGATTGCAGTCGGACGTGTCAACATGGACAGAAACCGGAGAGGGCAAGTGCCGAGATTTCTTATCCTTGTTACCCTTCACCACAGATATGTCACGACTATAGCACCGCGCCGCCATATGTACGTGTAGAGACAAGCTGGAATGTCTAAACCACAAGCTGCAAATATGAATATGTATACATGCATCTGCTATGCAGAGTTGACGAATGGGATTTTTTTCGAAAGGTCTTCCCATCCCATCCCACTTGAAAAGTTTTCTTTCCATCCCATCCCATCCCACTTGTTTTCTGAAAATCCAAAACAATCCCATGTTATCGCACATTGGCTGAAACTTGAATGCAGATCACACGCGTATTTATATGTTCATAATTGCTTCATTTAACGAATTATGTAGGTATAATGTCAGTCAACATATGTAATTAGTATTATACATATATATAGTTTAATTTCTTTCAAAAATTCTGATCAGACCAGCATACTAGAGTTATGTAGGTACTAATGAGGAATTGACAAATTTCTTATTAAAGTTGAAGTATTCTTTCATGAAAGTATTTATGTAATCTAGATTCTCTTCTGGTTTGGTGCTTGCAATTCAAAACCAAATTTTCAGAAAAATACAAATTTGAAGACGAAAAATGAATAGGCGGATAGCTGAACATCCCGATATCCTGATGTCCACCATTAAGGTAAAATAGGCGGATATCTGGATATGGTAGGGTTGTGTGTGCCCATAGAATAACGGGGGGGAATGGGATGGTGCAGACTAAGTAAAACTAATAAGTTAAAAATATTTGAAAAATGAAGACGCTATTTTAAGTATTCACAAATATTTACATGTTCAGAAATGTAAATACTTTAAACATATATTTCGAAAATGTAAAGTTTTATATCTGAATTTGAATATTTGAATAAAATTTGAAATATGTATATTCTTTTTAAAATATGAACGCTATGTTTTCTTTTTTAAAAATTTGTAGTCTACCTTTGTATTAACAAGTAATAGCAATAAGCAGAAATCAAATGCTAGCTACTGATACCTGTACCTGTAGTCGCGCAAAGAGGTGTGACGAAGACGAAGTTCTAACTCGTAATAGCTTTGATGTGTCCTATGTAGTGCCAAAAATATTTCTGCTCAAGAATCAACCCTGATACTGTGAGCTGATAGAATGGCCTGAACGGCCCGAGCAGCCCGAGCGGCCCGACTCGTTTCGGGCCTCTGGACCTGCTCGGTTCGATCTCGGTTCGGGCCAGCTCGGGGCCGGCCCGAGCCCGAGCCCGACGCCCAATTTACCGCCCCAACACTACCCTAGATATGAGATAATAAAGTGTCCTTTCCATCACTTAGAGTTGTTTCAAAAGGGATTTTAGTCACAGTTTCACTGTTTTAATCGTCGGTCCAAAATAACTTCAGCTTCAGTCGGCGCAAGAAAATTTTGTCAGTTTCAGTTTAAGTTTAGCTTTTTAAGTTGCATCACATAATAATTTCGGTTTTAGTTCTAGTTACCGCCTGAGTTTCAGTTTGGGTTCATTCACAAAGGACCGTTTCTAGGCTCCCGCTCCAGTATAAATCCTAAAGCATAATTTGATCTTCAAATATCCACAAGAAAGACTGAAACTACGTTCAGTCCAAGTTTTAAGCTTTTGTGAAGTTCGAGTCTACGTCTGTTAGTAAAATGTACTGATTCTCAAATAAAACGAGTCGTCTATCTATAATTTAGGATAAGACTAGATCACTAGGTAACTGTGTGGTGTGTGATGCCGATAGAAAATGCGTTAAATCTGCCTAAGAAAGGATATCTAACAACAAATGATTTACTGTCACTTTCACGACTGAGCCAGCAAGACTCGACGATACAAAATCAAAAGATAACAAATATTTTCACCTCAACTTTAAATGCAAAATACTAAAATTACAGCGCCAACAAAATTATAGAATAACTTGAAATTCGAGCAATACCCAACAGATCGGTAACCCCAAATCGGAACCTAAGCGATATCATAAAACCCCCGACTACTTCCAAACGCAACCCAATCGCAACTAACTTGCTCAAGCGTAAACCCAATGAGAATTTAGCTAAAGTACCCACGATTTTAGACAAGAGCCAGAAATATAGTGAGCGTTTGTCAAGTTAAGTAATTCTTGAATAATTTCATAATTTAGGAGTGCGTGCTAACTTCACAAAATGACTATCTTTAGTGCACGCTATCTTCACATAATACCCCCTCTTTTCCCCCGGGCGGCCTCGGACGGGTTTTGACCGGTTAGAAAAAGGTAAAAAGGAATTATCACAGGTATGCTACGTACTAGTAAGGTAAAACAGTTTTTTAGAAATTCTACGTAAAAATAAAATATTTTTGATGCACATGCATCGAACCTCGGCCGAGCAAACACATTCTCGACATGCTGACCGGACTACGGTAAAACTACTCAAACTTAATTGAGACAACTTTTCGACAACTTTTTTGACAACTACGTTTGACAACATTTATTGACACACTCTCTTACACCGCCCCTTTGTAGTTCAAAGCGGAGGTTGCTCACTCGCTTAGTTATACTTTGTACAGTTATATGTGTTTTATGGCATGCAGTCATCAAAGTGGCACACAAAACCGCTCCCAAAACAATTAACACAATGTGTTTGTATTTTCACATTCTATTTTTCAGTGTTACCAGCATGTCTATGAACATGACGTCGGAGAAGTATTGTGTCGATTTTTTTGTGATAAAAGGAGACACTAAAACCCGTCAGTTTGGCCATGTAATTGTTGCCCGAGTTAGCATGCCAGACCTGGACAACATCACACTTTGCTTTTTCTCTTCCAAGCCACACGACACGGCTACTTGGGACATCTGTGTCACTGCCCTTTCCAGTGCAAGCAAAGGGTTTCACCTAAGCATAGATCGTTTCCCGTTTCCTGCAAACAATACACTACTGGACAAAAAGTCTGTCTCTTTTCCCGCCAATTTTAGGATCAAATATCCGTCCTCCTTATTCCACTCAACATCCGGTTGTATTTTACGAGTTTTTGTAAGAAGTTCAGCAGTCAACTCTAAACCGGATTCTTACATCAATCTGTGGTCTGGCTTGGAAAATCCGGGAAATCCGTTCAGTGATATTCGGATTCGGTGTTCGGATGATGTCGTCCTTTACGCTCATCGATTCCCCCTACTCAAAAGTCCCGTTTTGTGGAAACATTTTGAATCGGATATGCTGGAAAAATCAACCGGAATTTTGAATCTAAAGGATTGCATCTCAGAACCGGTCAAACTCTTTTTGAAATATCTCTACTATGGAAGTGTGAAAGTGTTGGAAGATTCGTCGGTGACTTGTTGGAAGGAATTGGCCCAAATGGCGCATTGTTACGACCTCCCGGATTTGCTTCAAATATCAGAGCTTAATTTGACCGAAAGAGTCGACGAAGAAAATATGGGCGGCTTTTTGCTGTTTTCTCACCTGTTGGATTTGGGAGAGTTACGTTCGAAATGTCTGAATAACATCGTGCAAAATTTAAATAAACTGGAGTCTGTGCCGGAATTTGATGCAATTCGAGCGCAGCCGGACCTATTTATGGCGCTGCTTCGTTCAAAATAGATTATCATAGTGCACGTAATAATTGACAATTTACCGAAGTTCCCGATTTTAGACAGAAATGAAGACTAATTTTAAGTTTCTGGAAGATCCCGGCTTGTCGACTCGATATTTGGTATCATATGTGTTATGATTATTTGTGACATGCTTTGTATACATAGGTACTGCCATTACCCATTAGCAAGAGTCCATGATTTTCTCCTACATATATATTAGAAGAAGAGTAAGCCACTAGAGGGCTCCTCTTCTTGGCATTGCGTAACGGTGCTCAGATCACAATACGCGAATGTTCCCCCGTTGGGGGGGGGTCGACAGGTGCACCCCCCCGCTTGGTGGGGAGTAGTCAAAAGTGGCCAGCAACTCGCATAGAGTATTACTTCACTCACAGGAGTCAAAGTCCAAAGCTTAATTTTAGTTTTATTTTGGGTGACACCTTTAATCTGTTGACACCGGACAACATCCTATGATTGTCAAACGGTCAGTGGCGCGCCATATCAATGGATTTATGTAAATGTCTTTGTTAAAGTGATTTCTGTGGTAAGAAAATATTCAAATTCCACATACATTTTATTTAAGCGAAACTTCAGTGAATGCTTTAAGAATCGACAGAATAAAGACCATAAAATGCCAGATTATGCGTCCGTTGCTACTGTAAAAAGTTACATTATTTCGGTCTTTTGATAGTTTAAAAAAGACTACAGCCTTGTCCTTTCCTAACTTACAATTTTAAACAAGACAACTTGTAGAAATTGAGAGGAATTTATTGTCCAGTTAGGATGCTGAAAAGTATCGAATTTTATGACCCGTTGTATGATTGGATTTCTTTGAGCCTAGACTCTAATAACGACAAATATCTTTTCACAGATGGTGGAAGGAAAAGGTTATCTCTAACTGTTTTGAATCTCTGTTGAGTTTAATGCATGCAGTGACTTTCTACTTCTGAGCACACAGGTTTTTAAAATTTCCATTGACAGTCAGTTTTTCCAATCCTAAATTTTTGACTGTTTCTATTTATTCGTTGACACCGCATCACACACAAGCATCTCAGTCATAGGTTAAGGGGGGAGGGAGAGGTATGGGCGGGTCCAAGCCTCCCCCAACACGGACACAGATCCCTACCGTCTTCGGGGAGAAGGGGTAACCAATCATTTGGGCCAGGATTAAGCACAAATGACCGAAAAAACTTTGTTTTTACACTAATTTTCAAAAAGTTCCAGCTGCGCCGGAATTTTAAGCTAAATTCTATAATTTTTTGTGAAAATCGGCCACACTTTTGATTTTTTCCTAAAAATTGAAGACTTCGTCGCAAAAAATTTAAGTAAACTTACGTTAATTTTTCGAAACATTTCACTAATTTAATCGAGGCGCAAGCCCCCTTGAAACTTTCAGTTCAAGGTACAAGAACCCTCAAAATTGTCTGGAGTCAGTCCCCAGGATACGATCCTATGTTGTTAATGCATGATCTCAATGGGAGGAATCATGATTACGCACAATTATCACATTTTTACACAGCTTTAGAAAGTAACCTACGCACGCTAATGTCTACCTCTCCCAACACTGAGAATGACATAGACTAAGCCTAGCTTAGGACAAATGACTTCTGATGTCAGTTGTTGTTATTATAGATTCCATTGGTAGGTATCGTTTGCTGCTCCTGGATTCTTGAGAAGCCTTTGTCAGGAGGTCTTTGTCGATATTTCCTGAATCAGTGTCAGCGACTGAGATGCTGCCTGGGCGACTCTTAGTTGCAGCTCAGCGTACAGGCCAAGTCTTGTCCGGCCTGCGACGCAGCTCTCAGCGGTATCCTTCTTCCACCACTATCAATGGGAAAGGGGATCCAACAACGGCGATCAACGATTTGACATCGCTATCGAATCGTTTGCAGTCTCTGACGGCTCAGTTGGGAATTCAACCCTCTACCGTTTCGCCTTCGGATCTTCTAGACGAGATAGTTCGGTCCCATCGCTGTATTGAGAAAATTTCCGCTTCTATCTCTTCATCGCCAGGTGGTTACAACACGAAGGCAAATTCTGTCTCACGCAAATCGCAAATTTCTCACCCGGATCGAATCGCGTCGCTGCTGGACTCCTGTCGATTTTCCCAGAATCAGCTTCTGAGCTCCGTTGCCTCTCGTCTGGCCCATCTGGAACCTGAGTTCTTCTCCCAGATATTGGAGTCTGTTCGGGACCTCACCTGCACCCGAGATCCATCCAACCGGTTTGTCCTGGGTCAACGGGTTCCTCAGTTTCTAGCCAGTCTTGAGAGCTGCTTTCTTTCTCCTGGTCCTAACCCAGCCTTAGTGTCGAGTCTGTCGCCAGGTGCTTTGTTGAACACCCTTGAGCTATTCATTCACCAGTCCGCCTTTGTCTCGACACAGAGTGAGCACTTGTTCCTCAACATCTGCAGACAAATGTGTGAACGCATGTCGGAATTGAATCCACGAGATCTGATTCGGTTTCTGATTTGTTGGCCGTCGCTGAATCTCAGTCGTTCAACACTGGGCGAGGATCAGTGGATTCGCTTATGGGATCGATTTAACGAGCGAACCCGGTCTCTGATTCAACCACCCTGCCAGTTCTCGCCAGTTCAGTTGCAGCTTCTACTTTTTCAAGTACCTAAACTAGACCATGTCTTCAGTTGTGAGAAGACTGATATGGTTGATTGTCTGCCGTTTCTGGAAGCCTGGTTCAAGGAAACGGTCGCTGTGCCCAATCAGTGGGTCGACGGAAAATCAGAAGGACTTCCCCAGTCTTCGCTTAAATTTGGATCATTTCAGGAATTGGCCCTTTGGCTGGCCAATATCCGGACTGTCTTGAGATGGATTTTGTGCAGAAGACTCGGAGAACGTTGGCTCTACGACTATGTCTTCCCTGCCGCGCTCGCCTGTCTGATTGCAACTGAGCGAAAGCTGATTCTGTTGCGTCACAGCCTAGGCAGGCAGCAAATTCCGCCGGATCTTTCTACCTTACTGTCCAGTATGAGGAAAACTTGCACAGAGATTGAGGACTATGATTTGTTCCATCACTTCGATTCGAGATCAAATCCGGTCTTCTACAACCGTTTTCAGTCATCTAACTCTGCCGTTAAAGGGTTGTTGTGGCTGCTTCGTTCTGCCTTTTTTCTCCACAGGAACCTCCTCGAAATTGGACCCCTGCGCTGTCGTCGAAATCCACATCTGCCCAAACAAATCTTAGCTATTCGAAAGACCATTAGTTACAAAATTTTTCGTCTAACTGATCTTATTTTGTCCGGTCAAAAGCTTCCAGCTCCAGTGTCGGTCCTGCGAACTTTTGACGTTTCTACTCTAATCGGCTGCTTAGAGGTGATGGCGATTAAACCACACCGACTGTATGAGCAGGGTTTTCTGGCACTCTGGTTGGATATCATGGCTCAGGGTAACCACTGGACTCGACTTTATCCATCTCAGTGGTATACTTTAATTCAGGCTTTTGATCGGCTTCGAATCCCGTTTGACATTCATCCTACAATTCCTAGCTATACGGAGAATTTCTGGCAAGCGGTGTCGCTGCTACCGTCTACCTTGTTTGTACCTTCGTTTTCGGCAGCTGTCAACTCGAACGTTCCACTTCCTAGCAGTCCGGGAATCTTATCCGAGTGCCTGACCTCTGCTTCTTACCACTGGAGTATGAACCAGTGTTCCTGGATGGCACGTGATCTGGCCACTATTCATCTCCTCAGGCCAACGCAACCCTTGGCAGAGTTCCAAGTTGCCCTTTTGGATCGACTAACGACACTGGAAAGTCAATACAAAATTCTGCCAGTGCAACTGCTGAACTTTCAAAGCTATCGACATGTTTTTTCCACTGAAGAATGTCTACCAGCCTGGCTGCTGAAAGCGTTAGGCAGTCCTCAGTACGACAAGAGTCATCTTAACCGTAATCCGTTCCTAAGTCAGAAAAAGCAACAACTATTGCAACAGCTGGCATCCATCTTACAGGCTGACGCAGACATGGCAGCGCGATATCGACTGGAAGTTCCTGTACTGCCCTCTCCCCTTGTTTCGATGGCTGTCCACGGCCTACTGATTCCGAAAAGACCCGGAGATCACCCAACCGTCGGCCTCACCTGTGCTTCAAACCGTTACTATTTTTGTGGATTTGGACGGTCCTCGACCAGAGAAGCTGGTGGCCCTTAATTCGGTCTAAACTCCTTCTTCAGGAACGAGAGGGATATCTGACTGGGATTATTCATCGACCCACTTCGGACGGCCAGACTGAAATCTGGAACTCCGCAAACTGTGCAATCTCAGTT
>JASAND010026201.1:0-17619 GCA_030248195.1 Trissonchulus latispiculum | reverse complement strand
TTCCTCAGGATTGTTTAACCTTATTCGTTTATCTTCTCTAGTCTTCTTATATTTGATTTGGTTGCCTGCTGTAGGTAGTTCGACGGCAGCGGATATACCGCAATCCGATCCTGTGGAAACTTCTCAAACTGTTTCCGACAGTTCTGAAACTGTGGCCCTGACGATCCAGCAGTCTCAGCCAACCGAGGAGACCGAGTCTACGGATACATGCACCGGAAATGGTACGACAGGTTCGGGACTTCATAATTGTACTATTGACTCAAAGCTTGACCCTCTTTATCATACTAGGAGGAGGAGGCGGCAGAATCCGGGTTTGGGGACACGACAGAAGCTGGCAGTTTGGCTGGTGCTGTTGTGAAATCAGGCCATGCTAATTCAGTCGGAAATGGTGCTACGGGTGGGGACTTTGTATTTTAGCTGTTTTTCGTTCCTTGAAGACCAGTGTAAATGACATGGAAGTATCACACATCACAGTTTACGCATCACAGTCCGTTCAATTCGCAGAAACAAAGTTGCAATAATATTCCCCCGTGTTAATGCTTCAGATTCGACATAGAATTAGATTCTTTTATTTGACCAGTTTACCTTTGCCAACAAAATAAAAATCTGTTAATCGTATCATGTTAAATTTAATGTTAAATGTTAATGCATACCAAATAGCTTATTATCTTTCAGTATCTGGTGTTATATCTCCGGGAAAGACGGCTGGTTTCATGGTTCCTTTCAATGAAGGTAATTTAGTTGTAGAATCATGTGCTAGATGTCATTTGTTGCTTGTTTGACTCCTCATCGGATTGAGTTGCTAATTTTTAATTTTTCCTTTTGCATTCAGACTGTTTTTGAAATAATTTTCATTAACTCTTTCACGCAAATAAAATTAAATGAGCCCCTTACAGAGGCTGTTCAAAAATTGAAAAATCAGTGGAACGATGGATTGGTTTCTTGTGGACAAAGATAGAAACACTTTCATAATAGTTAATTAATTTTAATTTGTAATTGTAATTAATCGTAATTTATTGTCAATATTTGTCCTTCCCAAAGGACATTGGGCATACCGTAATGTCCTTCAAGAAGAACATTGCTGGTTTTGACATAGAAAATCCAACGAATATTCCGTAGTTTCTATTACGTTGCACTGTCTGAACCAGTTTTTAGTTTCTTTCATGTATAAGAGTCATTCTAGCTTCCCGAAAGATGCCACCAACAATGATAGGGCGCAGAACACTCAACCTAAAACCGGAAGAATTCGTGACGGTAAAGTAGAGACTTAATTGGTTTGGCACGACAATGTTAGAATCCGTTTCCGTTAGCTTAATTTGCGCTTATTCTATTGCATAGAAATAGAATATTTTATTTAGTCTTAATGTTCACAAGTACCAGTTGGGTTGGCTATGTGGCTATGTGGTCATGGCTAACGCAATAAATATTCTATTTCTATGCAATAGAATAAGCGTAAATTAAGCTAACGGAAACGGATTCTAACAATTGTCGTGCCAAACCAATTAGTCTCTACTTTACCGTCACGAATTCTTCCGGTTTTATAGGTTGAGTGTTCTGCACTGTAGCATTGCTGCTGGTATCTTTCGGGAAGCTAAGAGTGGCTCTTCTACATGAAAGAAACCGTAGTTTGTTCATCCAAATGTAATCACAGCCTGTAAAATATTGATAATGCATTGAGCATTCAAGCACTATAGTCTAATGTTTCGGACCAGAAAACAAAGGAACAGAAGTTCAGAAGGTATGAAACCTTGCTGAAGTATCCAGTATCTTCTGTTTATCTGGTGGCATCTCTAAGCTTTAAATGCAAGACGCTGGCCTGTGGATCTTTTATTTTTGTCCGGCCCTTTGTGTTTCGTTTGTATCCCTGCTATAAAGACGGTATATTTTTTGACCATGGGTTTTATATTTTAGAAATCAATACATTGAACGTAGTGGTCAAAAAACTCGACCACCGTCTACGATCCATCTGTGTCTTCAATCTGGAAAGTATGATTCCACTGCTTGAATTCCTGAACAAGGAGCTGTATGCTCTCAAGCATGCTGCCACTGTTCCTTTCTCTTGTGCAACATCTGAATCAGTTTCACCTGAAACTAGGTTGGCGAGGATCAAGCTGAACAAAATAGTTGGTTAGTTTCTTAAGTAATAACTGATCTCTGATTCAGTTTCAGGTCTCATTTTATATGGATTTTATTTTCAGTTTCATTCGGTTGATCGTTGGAATTTCAGATTGTTTCAGGCCTCAGCCAAGTTATTTTCAATGTCAATTTCAAGCGTAAAGCTTATGGAATGTCTTATCGGATGTTTAATTCTTGCAAAAAGTAAATTATCGCGCCGAATGCGCGAAACTTTCTGAAAAATAGTTTTTCCCATTAATGTAGCAAAAATTTTGTCACCCGAAAAGGGAGGGTCTAGACTCCTTGACCCCGCCCCTGGGTTCGGCCTTTGAGGTCACCCAAAGTACTCAGCACTTCATGTTTTCTCTGTGGTGTTCCAGCAAACTGAACCCTAGTTTGTACTTAACTTGTAATCAGTATTAACTTTAGGAAATCTTGGTATTTTTGTTGCAGAGCGAGTTCGTGCCAGCAAGGGGCAGAGTTCCATCATTGTCTGTCCTTCCTGTGAGTTCGAATGCGCTGCTGACGATACCTACCATGTGGCACTTTGCAGGTCCTGTGAATGGGAAGAGAGCTCGAACGGCCGAAAGTGGGTTGGTCGGGCTTCAAAAAAGTTTCATATCGCATGCCTTGACTTTCCAATTGAAATGAAAGCTGCGATTCGTGCCGGCGAAGTCCGAGTGTTCTGTAGTGTTCACAGCAGCGAACGCGTCATCAACATCACGCATACCTACTTGTCCATGGTTTCCTGGTGTCCGAAAACTCCACTGGTGAATCAAGGTCCTCCTGATTCAGGAGAAAGCAGCAGCATCAGGTATTATTTAGTCGTTAACCTAGTTAACTAGTTACTTACTATTTAACTGAACATCTAAGCAAGAGTGCATAATTGCATTACCATTAAGAAGAGTAAGCCACTAGGTGGGCATCTATTCCTGTCATTGCCCAACGGGGCTCCGACCAGAATACGCGAATGTTCCCCCGTTTGGGGTGCGGGTCGACCTTTGTTTGGTGGGGGCATTGCAAGTAAGTTAAGTTTATTGTTAAGGCCGTGTTGTAGTAAGTGAAGTGCACTGATGCACTGATCTATCATGGTACCCTACCGTTTTGTTATATCTAACCTAATCTTATTCATGAAATTGTAACTGGTGCACTAAATCTTCCTTATTTATTGTTGACTATTGTTTTGGCAGGCTTTATTTCCGCTGATATCTCGTTCATAGTTTACTTTATTTTTGCTTGTATTGTTTTTAGTGCTTCTGCTAAACCTGGAAAACGCAAGTGTCAACCGGGACCCTCATCTGAGTCAGAAGCCAAAGTCAGAAAGACCTCTTGCCGTGTTGTTTTTTGTGGTTATTTTTTTCTCTGTGAAACTGTGTACATTTGATATGGTTATTTTTGTTTCTCTTTCTGTCTGTCTGTTATGTCTGTTTATCATGTCTGAAAAGGGTGTCTTTAGAAGGTGCTAGTTGGTGCAAGTTTCTAGTAGTTAGTGCAAGCTGCTGATTGAAATTTTAAATGCCTGTCCGTTCCATGTTGGTTTTGTTCACAAGCCTTAAAGTTTGAATTTATCGTTTCGCTATAGCTCAAGTGTACCTAGACCTAAATCATTATACTAAATATCTTCTTCTGTCAGAATCTTATTTCTTGTGATCCAGTTTTAGCATCAGCTTTACTTATTAACTGTGTACATATTAGCTCTTTGTGTTAGCTGTTTCCTATGTCCTTTCTAGTTATGTACGTTTTATGTTTGTCGTTTCCCACACGGCACGCCACGTCTAAATGCTTAAAATTCTCGATTTTCTGTAGCTCAAGTTTAGCTTGACTGTGCTCTTTTTACTTTGAAATGGTCGAATAATTTTATTTTAGCTTTTCATTGTTATTTCCTTTACTCTTGTTTAAGTTTAAAATACGTAGTCTTTTTGTGATCAATCTAGTTGAAGTATGTTTTGGCATCTGTTTATTGCTTTAAGTCAGTTTTTTCAGCAGCTTTATTGGAGTTTTTTTCTTTGTGACTGCATTGAGCTTATGTAATGATGTTTCAGGCGGCCCATATAGTTTCAGGCCTGCTAATTGAGTTTCAGGCGGTTTTTCGTCGAAATTACTGATTCAGTTTCAGTTCTCTATTTTATCTAGTTTTCAGTTTTCATTTTTGAATAGTAAAATTAACACAACAGCGTTGCTTGAAAAGCATGCTTTATTCATGTCGTCATCCAGTTGACAGTCAGCAGCTTCATGTTATACTGAAATGTTGGTTTATGTCAGAATTTATCCTTTATTGTGCCTTTGCTGCAGTAATATGCCTTAGACTTGCCTTGCTGTTGACTTGACTTGCCGAAATTTCATATGTATTCCTGTTTTTTCCTATGTGCGAGCAAGTTTTGAAGGTTTTGAAGTTACCATTTTGAATTTTTGTTCTTTGTTCGCCTGTTCTGCTTTAAACCCGTGACCATTCCTGATGCCATGTTTCATTTTATACGGTTTATTGTCTTGACTTCTGAACGTGTAACGAGTAATCCATGAATGTTTTGACGGTGTAAATAAAGTGACGTTTTCTTTTTATTAGGTAGGTAGATTAGGTAGTTTTAGGTAGGTAGATTAGGTAGTTTTTCATAGGTAGTTAGGCTTAAGCAGTTTGTTGGCGGTATTAGTTTACTTTTTCGTTATGTAATCAGCAGAGCAGTATTACATATATGTGGAGCTAATTGGAGCGAACGTAAAAGGCTTAAAAGGTCACGTGTTTGAGATTCGTCGAGGCAGAGAGCATTCGTTTAAGCTGGATTTTATCCTTCAGCAAGCACTGTAGCACCTGACGTTGCCTATATTACTCGCAAATCCTCCTGTGTCCCAGTAATTCAAGGGTATCCAAGTATAACCTGTCTGCTGAAACTGAGATCTGCAGTGGTCTCGTATCCGCATTGAATGTGCTCGAACGACTCTTCTCCTCGTATCCGCATTGAATGTGCTCGAACGACTCTTCTCATCAAGCCATGACTGGCTCAAGTCCTTCATGACGGGCTCAAGTCCTTCATGACTGGCTCACGTCCTTCATGATTGGCTCAATTCCTTCAGGACTGGCTCAAGTCCTCTCCGACAGACTCATGTCCGCCGTAATTGGCGTATAGTCCAGGACACTTTACCACCACCGGCACTGACCGGCTCATGTCCGTCCCTAGTGGCGTATTGTCCAGGACACTTTTCCACCACCGCAACTTACCGGCTCATGTCCGCCATTATTGGCGCATCGTCCTGGACTCTTTACCACCACCGGCACTGGCCAGCTCATGTCCATCGTTAGTTGCTCAACGTCCAGGACACTTTTACACCACCGCAACTTACTGACCCATGTCCGTAGAGAGTGCCGCAACGTCCTGGACTCTTTTCCACCACCGAGTTGAGTAAGTAACCTCACAGGACAGTCAGCCACTACGTGTTGTCACTAGGATTTGACAGACGCACAGGGCCTACCATTCCACCGTCCATACCCCTCTGTCAATTTGACAGAGGGGGCCGTCCATTCCCCTCTGTCAATTTGACATAGGGGGCCGGCCATGCCCCTCTATCCATTTGACAGAGGGCCCCTCTGTCCATTTAACAGAGGGGCCGGCAATTCCACCGTCCATACCCCTCTGTCCATTTGACAGAGGGCCGGCCATACCCATCTGTCCATTTGACAGAGGGGCCGGCCATGCCCCTCTGTCCATTTGACAGAGGGGCCGGCAATTCCACCGTCCATACCCCTCTGTCCATTTGGCATAGGGTCTACCATTCCACCGTCCATACCCCTCTGTCAATTTGACAGAGGGGGCCGTCCATACCCCTCTGTCAATTTGACAGAGGCGGCCGTGCATACCCCTCTGTCAATTTGACAGAGGGGGCCGGCCATGCCCCTCTGTCCATTTGACAGAGGGGCCGGCCATGCCCCTCTGTCCGTTGGACAGAGGGCCCCTCTGTCCATTTGACAGAGGGGTCGGCAATTCCACCGTCCATACCCTCTGTCCATTTGACAGAGGGGCCGGCCATGCCCCTCTGTCCGTTTGACAGAGGGCCCCTCTGTCAATTTGACAGAGGGGGCCGGCCATGCCCGTCTGTCCATTTGACAGAGGGGCCGGCCATGCCCCTCTGTCCATTTGACAGAGGGGCCGACCATGCCCCTCTGTCCATTTGACAGAGGGGCCGGTAATTCCACCGTCCATACTCCTCTGTCCGTATGACATAGGGCCTACCATTCCACCGTCCATACCCCTCTGTCAATTTGACAGAGGGGGCCGTCCATACCCCTCTGTCAATTTGACAGAGGGGGCCGGCCATGCCCCTCTGTCCATTTGACAGAGGGGCCGGTAATTCCACCGTCCATACCCCTCTGTCCGTTGGACATAGGGCCTACCATTCCACCGTCCATACCCCTCTGTCAATTTGACAGAGGGGGCCGTCCATACCCCTCTGTCAATTTGACAGAGGGGGCCGGCCATGCCCCTCTGTCCATTTGACAGAGGGCCCCTCTGTCCATTTAACAGATGGCCGGCAATTCCACCGTCCATACCCCTCTGTCCATTTGACATAGGGCCTACCATTCCACCGTCCATACCCCTCTATCAATTTAACAGAGGGGGCCGTCCATACCCCTCTGTCAATTTGACAGAGGGGGACGGCCATGCCCTTCTCTCCATTTGACAGAGGACCCCTCTGTCCATTTGACAGAGGGGCCGGCAATTCCACCGTCCATACCCCTCTGTCCATTTGACATAGGGCCTACCATTCCACCGTCCATACCCCTCTGTCAATTTGACAGAGGGGGCCGTCCATACCCCTCTGTCAATTTGACAGAGGGGGCCGGCCATGCCCCTCTGTCCATTTGACAGAGGGGCCGGTAATTCCACCGTCCATACCCATCTGTCCGTTTGACATAGGGCCTACCATTCCACCGTCCATACCCCTCTGTCAATTTGACAGAGGGGGCCGTCCATACCCCTCTGTCAATTTGACATAGGGGGCCGGCCATGCCCCTCTGTCCATTTGACAGAGGGCCCCTCTGTCCATTTAACAGAGGGGCCGGCAATTCCACCGTCCATACCCCTTTGTCCATTTGACAGAGGGCCGGCCATACCCATCTGTCCATTTGACAGAGGGGCCGGCCATGCCCCTCTGTCCATTTGACAGAGGGGCCGGTAATTCCACCGTCCATACTCCTCTGTCCGTTTGACATAGGGCCTACCATTCCACCGTCCATACCCCTCTGTCAATTTGACAGAGGGGGCCGTCCATACCCCTCTGTCAATTTGACAGAGGGGGCCGGCCATGCCCCTCTGTCCATTTGACAGAGGGGCCGGTAATTCCACCGTCCATACCCCTCTGTCCGTTTGACATAGGGCCTACCATTCCACCGTCCATACCCCTCTGTCAATTTGACAGAGGGGGCCGTCCATACCCCTCTGTCAATTTGACAGAGGGGGCCGGCCATGCCCCTCTGTCCATTTGACAGAGGGCCCCTCTGTCCATTTAACAGATGGCCGGCAATTCCACCGTCCATACCCCTCTGTCCATTTGACATAGGGCCTACCATTCCACCGTCCATACCCCTCTGTCAATTTAACAGAGGGGGCCGTCCATACCCCTCTGTCAATTTGACAGAGGGGGCCGGCCATGCCCTTCTCTCCATTTGACAGAGGACCCCTCTGTCCATTTGACAGAGGGGCCGGCAATTCCACCGTCCATACCCCTCTGTCCATTTGACATAGGGCCTACCATTCCACCGTCCATACCCCTCTGTCAATTTGACAGAGGGGGCCGTCCATACCCCTCTGTCAACTTGACAGAGGGGGCCGGCCATGCCCCTCTGTCCATTTGACAGAGGGGCCGGTAATTCCACCGTCCATACCCATCTGTCCGTTTGACATAGGGCCTACCATTCCACCGTCCATACCCCTCTGTCAATTTGACAGAGGGGGCCGTCCATACCCCTCTGTCAATTTGACATAGGGGGCCGGCCATGCCCCTCTGTCCATTTGACAGAGGGCCCCTCTGTCCATTTAACAGAGGGGCCGGCAATTCCACCGTCCATACCCCTCTGTCCATTTGACAGAGGGCCGGCCATACCCATCTGTCCATTTGACAGAGGGGCCGGCCATGCCCCTCTGTCCATTTGACAGAGGGGCCGGTAATTCCACCGTCCATACTCCTCTGTCCGTTTGACATAGGGCCTACCATTCCACCGTCCATACCCCTCTGTCAATTTGACAGAGGGGGCCGTGCATACCCCTCTGTCAATTTGACAGAGGGGGCCGGCCATGCCCCTCTGTCCATTTGACAGAGGGGCCGGCCATGCCCCTCTGTCCGTTGGACAGAGGGCCCCTCTGTCCATTTGACAGAGGGGTCGGCAATTCCACCGTCCATACCCTCTGTCCGTTTGACAGAGGGCCCCTCTGTCAATTTGACAGAGGGGGCCGGCCATGCCCGTCTGTCCATTTGACAGAGGGGCCGGCCATGCCCCTCTGTCCATTTGACAGAGGGGCCGGCCATGCCCCTCTGGCCATTTGACAGAGGGGCCGGTAATTCCACCGTCCATACTCCTCTGTCCGTTTGACATAGGGCCTACCATTCCACCGTCCATACCCCTCTGTCAATTTGACAGAGGGGGCCGTCCATACCCCTCTGTCAATTTGACAGAGGGGGCCGGCCATGCCCCTCTGTCCATTTGACAGAGGGGCCGGTAATTCCACCGTCCATACCCCTCTGTCAATTTGACAGAGGGGGCCGTCCATACCCCTCTGTCAATTTGACAGAGGGGGCCGGCCATGCCCCTCTGTCCATTTGACAGAGGGGCCGGCCATGCCCCTCTGTCCGTTGGACAGAGGGCCCCTCTGTCCATTTGACAGAGGGGTCGGCAATTCCACCGTCCATACCCTCTGTCCATTTGACAGAGGGGCCGGCCATGCCCCTCTGTCCGTTTGACAGAGGGCCCCTCTGTCAATTTGACAGAGGGGGCCGGCCATGCCCGTCTGTCCATTTGACAGAGGGGCCGGCCATGCCCCTCTGTCCATTTGACAGAGGGGCCGGCCATGCCCCTCTGTCCATTTGACAGAGGGGCCGGTAATTCCACCGTCCATACTCCTCTGTCCGTTTGACATAGGGCCTACCATTCCACCGTCCATACCCCTCTGTCAATTTGACAGAGGGGGCCGTCCATACCCCTCTGTCAATTTGACAGAGGGGGCCGGCCATGCCCCTCTGTCCATTTGACAGAGGGGCCGGTAATTCCACCGTCCATACCCCTCTGTCAATTTGACAGAGGGGGCCGTCCATACCCCTCTGTCAATTTGACAGAGGGGGCCGGCCATGCCCCTCTGTCCATTTGACAGAGGGGCCGGTAATTCCACCGTCCATACCCCTCTGTCCGTTTGACATAGGGCCTACCATTCCACCGTCCATACCCCTCTGTCAATTTGACAGAGGGGGCCGTCCATACCCCTCTGTCAATTTGACATAGGGGGCCGGCCATGCCCCTCTGTCCATTTGACAGAGGGCCCCTCTGTCCATTTAACAGAGGGGCCGGCAATTCCACCGTCCATACCCCTCTGTCCATTTGACAGAGGGCCGGCCATACCCATCTGTCCATTTGACAGATGGGCCGGCCATGCCCCTCTGTCCATTTGACAGAGGGGCCGGTAATTCCACCGTCCATACCCCTCTGTCCGTTTGACATAGGGCCTACCATTCCACCGTCCATACCCCTCTGTCAATTTGACAGAGGGGGCCGTCCATACCCCTCTGTCAATTTGACATAGGGGGCCGGCCATGCCCCTCTGTCCATTTGACAGAGGGCCCCTCTGTCCATTTAACAGAGGGCCGGCAATTCCACCGTCCATACCCCTCTGTCCATTTGACATAGGGCCTATCATTCCACCGTCCATACCCCTCTGTCAATTTAACAGAGGGGGCCGTCCATACCCCTCTGTCAATTTGACAGAGGAGGCCGGCCATGCCCTTCTCTCCATTTGACAGAGGACCCCTCTGTCCATTTGACAGAGGGGCCGGCAATTCCACCGTCCATACCCCTCTGTCCATTTGACATAGGGCCTACCATTCCACCGTCCATACCCCTCTGTCAATTTGACAGAGGGGCGTCCATACCCCTCTGTCAATTTGACAGAGGGGGCCGTCCATACCCCTCTGTCAATTTGACAGAGGGGGCCGGCCATGCCCCTCTGTCCATTTGACAGAGGGGCCGGTAATTCCACCGTCCATACCCCTCTGTCCGTTTGACATAGGGCCTACCATTCCACCGTCCATACCCCTCTGTCAATTTGACAGAGGGGGCCGTCCATACCCCTCTGTCAATTTGACAGAGGGGGCCGGCCATGCCCCTCTGTCCATTTGACAGAGGGCCCCTCTGTCCATTTAACAGATGGCCGGCAATTCCACCGTCCATACCCCTCTGTCCATTTGACATAGGGCCTACCATTCCACCGTCCATACCCCTCTGTCAATTTAACAGAGGGGGCCGTCCATACCCCTCTGTCAATTTGACAGAGGGGGCCGGCCATGCCCTTCTCTCCATTTGACAGAGGACCCCTCTGTCCATTTGACAGAGGGGCCGGCAATTCCACCGTCCATACCCCTCTGTCCATTTGACATAGGGCCTACCATTCCACCGTCCATACCCCTCTGTCAATTTGACAGAGGGGGCCGTCCATACCCCTCTGTCAATTTGACAGAGGGGGCCGGCCATGCCCCTCTGTCCATTTGACAGAGGGGCCAGTAATTCCACCGTCCATACCCATCTGTCCGTTTGACATAGGGCCTACCATTCCACCGTCCATACCCCTCTGTCAATTTGACAGAGGGGGCCGTCCATACCCCTCTGTCAATTTGACATAGGGGGCCGGCCATGCCCCTCTGTCCATTTGACAGAGGGCCCCTCTGTCCATTTAACAGAGGGGCCGGCAATTCCACCGTCCATACCCCTCTGTCCATTTGACAGAGGGCCGGCCATACCCATCTGTCCATTTGACAGAGGGGCCGGCCATGCCCCTCTGTCCATTTGACAGAGGGGCCGGTAATTCCACCGTCCATACTCCTCTGTCCGTTTGACATAGGGCCTACCATTCCACCGTCCATACCCCTCTGTCAATTTGACAGAGGGGGCCGTCCATACCCCTCTGTCAATTTGACAGAGGGGGCCGTGCATACCCCTCTGTCAATTTGACAGAGGGGGCCGGCCATGCCCCTCTGTCCATTTGACAGAGGGGCCGGCCATGCCCCTCTGTCCGGTGGACAGAGGGCCCCTCTGTCCATTTGACAGAGGGGTCGGCAATTCCACCGTCCATACCCTCTGTCCATTTGACAGAGGGGCCGGCCATGCCCCTCTGTCCGTTTGACAGAGGGCCCCTCTGTCAATTTGACAGAGGGGGCCGGCCATGCCCGTCTGTCCATTTGACAGAGGGGCCGGCCATGCCCCTCTGTCCATTTGACAGAGGGGCCGGCCATGCCCCTCTGGCCATTTGACAGAGGGGCCGGTAATTCCACCGTCCATACTCCTCTGTCCGTTTGACATAGGGCCTACCATTCCACCGTCCATACCCCTCTGTCAATTTGACAGAGGGGGCCGTCCATACCCCTCTGTCAATTTGACAGAGGGGGCCGGCCATGCCCCTCTGTCCATTTGACAGAGGGGCCGGTAATTCCACCGTCCATACCCCTCTGTCAATTTGACAGAGCGGGCCGTCCATACCCCTCTGTCAATTTGACAGAGGGGGCCGGCCATGCCCCTCTGTCCATTTGACAGAGGGGCCGGCCATGCCCCTCTGTCCGTTGGACAGAGGGCCCCTCTGTCCATTTGACAGAGGGGTCGGCAATTCCACCGTCCATACCCTCTGTCCATTTGACAGAGGGGCCGGCCATGCCCCTCTGTCCGTTTGACAGAGGGCCCCTCTGTCAATTTGACAGAGGGGGCCGGCCATGCCCGTCTGTCCATTTGACAGAGGGGCCGGCCATGCCCCTCTGTCCATTTGACAGAGGGGCCGGCCATGCCCCTCTGTCCATTTGACAGAGGGGCCGGTAATTCCACCGTCCATACTCCTCTGTCCGTTTGACATAGGGCCTACCATTCCACCGTCCATACCCCTCTGTCAATTTGACAGAGGGGCCGTCCATACCCCTCTGTCAATTTGACAGAGGGGGCCGGCCATGCCCATCTGTCCATTTGACAGAGGGGCCGGCAATTCCACCGTCCATACCCCTCTGTCAGTTTGACAGAGGGGGCCGTCCATACCCCTCTGTCAATTTGACAGAGGGGGCCGGCCATGCCCCTCTGTCCATTTGACAGAGGGGCCGGTAATTCCACCGTCCATACCCCTCTGTCCGTTTGACATAGGGCCTACCATTCCACCGTCCATACCCCTCTGTCAATTTGACAGAGGGGGCCGGCCATATCCCTCTGTCCATTTGACAGACGGGCCGGCCATGCCCCTCTGTCCATTTGACAGAGGGCCCCTCTGTCCATTTGACAGAGGGGCCGGCAATTCCGCCGCCCATACCCCTCTGTCCATTTGGCATAGGGTCTACCATTCCACCGTCCATACCCCTCTGTCAATTTGACAGAGGGGGCCGTCCATACCCCTCTGTCAATTTGACAGAGGGGTCCGTGCATACCCCTCTGTCAGTTTGACAGAGGGGGCCGGCAATGCCCCTCTGTCCATTTGACAGAGGGGCCGGCAATTCCACCGTCCATACCCCTCTGTCCATTTGACATAGGGCCTACCATTCCACCGTCCATACCCCTCTGTCAATTTGACAGAGGGGGCCGTCCATACCCCTCTGTCAATTTGACAGAGGGGGCCGTCCATACCCCTCTGTCAATTTGACAGAGGGGGCCGGCCATGCCCCTCTGTCCAATTGACAGAGAGGGCCGGCAATTCCCCGTCCATACCCCTCTGTCCATTTGACACAGGGCCTACCATTCCATCGTCCATACCCCTCTGTCAATTTGACAGAGGGGGCCGTCCATACCCCTCTGTCAATTTGACAGAGGGGGCCGTCCATACCCCTCTGTCAATTTGACAGAGGGGGCCGTGCATACCCCTCTGTCAATTTGACAGAGGGGGCCGGCCATGCCCCTCTGTCCGTTGGACAGAGGGCCCCTCTGTCCATTTGACAGAGGGGTCGGCAATTCCACCGTCCATACCCTCTGTCCATTTGACAGAGGGGCCGGCCATGCCCCTCTGTCCGTTTGACCGAGGGCCCCTCTGTCAATTTGACAGAGGGGGCCGGCCATGCCCGTCTGTCCATTTGACAGAGGGGCCGGCCATGCCCCTCTGTCCATTTGACAGAGGGGCTGCCATGCCCCTCTGTCCATTTGACAGAGGGGCCGGTAATTCCACTGTCCATACTCCTCTGTCCGTTTGACATAGGGCCTACCATTCCACCCTCCCCTGTCAATTTGACAGAGGGGGCTGTCCCTTACCCCTCTGTCAATTTGACAGAGGGGCCGGCCATGCCCCTCTGTCCATATGACAGAGGGGCCGGTAATCACTGTCCATAGCCCTTTGTCAATTTGACAGAGGGGGCCGTCCATACCCCTCTGTCAATTTGACAGAGGGGGCCGTCCATACCCCTCTGTCAATTTGACAGAGGGGCCGGTAATTCCACCGTCCATACCCCTCTGTCCGTTTGACATAGGGCCTACCATTCCACCGTCCATACCCCTCTGTCAATTTGACAGAGGGGGCCGTCCATACCCCTCTGTCAATTTGACATAGGGGGCCGGCCATGCCCCTCTGTCCATTTGACAGAGGGCCCCTCTGTCCTTTTTACAGAGGGGCCGGCAAGTCCACTGTCCATACCCCTCTGTCCATTTGACAGAGGGCCGGCCATACCCATCTGTCCATTTGACAGATGGGCCGGCCATGCCCCTCTGTCCATTTGACAGAGGGGCCGGTAATTCCACTGTCCATACCCCTCTGTCCGTTTGACATAGGGCCTACCATTCCACCGTCCATACCCCTCTGTCAATTTGACAGAGGGGGCCGTCCATACCCCTCTGTCAATTTGACATAGGGGGCCGGCCATGCCCCTCTGTCCATTTGACAGAGGGCCCCTCTGTCCATTTAACAGAGGGCCGGCAATTCCACCGTCCATACCCCTCTGTCCATTTGACATAGGGCCTATCATTCCACCGTCCATACCCCTCTGTCAATTTAACAGAGGGGGCCGTCCATACCCCTCTGTCAATTTGACAGAGGGGGCCGTCCATACCCCTCTGTCTATTTGACAGAGGGGCCGGCAATTCCACCGTCCATACCCCTCTGTCCATTTGGCATAGGGTCTACCATTCCACCGTCCATACCCCTCTGTCAATTTGACAGAGGGGGCCGTCCATACCCCTCTGTCAATTTGACAGAGGGGTCCGTGCATACCCCTCTGTCAGTTTGACAGAGGGGGCCGGCAATGCCCCTCTGTCCATTTGACAGAGGGGCCGGCAATTCCACCGTCCATACCCCTCTGTCCATTTGACATAGGGCCTACCATTCCACCGTCCATACCCCTCTGTCAATTTGACAGAGGGGGCCGTCCATACCCCTCTGTCAATTTGACAGAGGGGGGCCGTCCATACCCCTCTGTCAATTTGACAGAGGGGGCCGGCCATGCCCCTCTGTCCATTTGACAGAGAGGCCGGCAATTCCGCCGTCCATACCCCTCTGTCCATTTGACATAGGGTCTACCATTCCACCGTCCATACCCCTCTGTCAATTTGACAGAGGGGGCCGTCCATACCCCTCTGTCAATTTGACAGAGGGGGCCGTCCATACCCCTCTGTCACTTTGACAGAGGGGCCGGCCATGCCCCTCTGTCCATGCCCCTCTGTCCATTTGACAGATGGGCCGGCCATGCCCCTCTGTCTATTTGACAGATGGGTCGGCAATTCCACCGTCCATTCCCCTCTGTCCATTTGACATAGGGCCAACCATACCAACCGTCCATACCCTCTGTTAATTTGACAGAGGGGGCCGTCCATACCCCTCTGTCAATTTGACAGAGGGGCTGGCTATGCCCCTCTGTCCATTTGACAGAGGGGCCAGGCAATTCCACTGTCCATACCCCTCTGTCCATTTGACATAGGGCCTACCATTCCACCGTCCATACCCCTCTGTCCATTTGACATAGGGCCTACCATTCCACCGTCCATACCCCTCTGTCAATTTGACAGAGGGCCCCTCTGTCCATTTGACAGAGGGGCCGGCAATTCCACCGTCCATACCCCTCTGTCCATTTGACATAGGGTGTACCATTCCACCGTCCATACCCTCTGTCAATTTGACAGAGGGGCACGTCCATACCCCTCTGTCAATTTGACAGAGGGGGCCGGCCCATGCCCCTCTGTCCATTTGACAGAGGGGCCGGCAATTCCACCGTCCATACCCTCTGTCCATTTGACATAGGGCCTACCATTCCACCGTCCATACCCCTCTGTCCATTTGACATAGGGGTACCTCCCCGTCCTCTCCTCTGTCCATTTGACAGAGGGGGCCGTCCATACCCCTCTGTCAATTTGACAGAGGGGGCCGGCCATGCCCGTCTGTCCATTTGACAGAGGGGCGTCCATACCCTCTCTCCCGTCCATTTGACATAGGGCCTACCATTCCACCGTCCATACCCCTCTGTCCATTTGACATAGGGTGTACCATTCCACTGTCCATACCCCTCTGTCCATTTGACATAGGGCCTACCATTCCACCGTCCATACCCCTCTGTCAATTTGACAGAGGGGACGGCCATGCCCCTCTGTCCATGCCCCTCTGTCCATTTGACAGAGGGGCCGGCCATGCCCCTCTGTCCATTTGACAGAGGGGTCGGCAATTCCACCGTCCATACCCCTCTGTCCATTTGACATAGGGCCTACCATTCCACCGTCCATACCCTTCTGTAAATTTGACAGAGTGGGCCGTCCATACCCCTCTGTCAATTTGACAGAGGGGGCCGACCATGCTCCTCTGTCCATTTGACAGAGGGCCGGCAATTCCACCGTCCATACCCCTCTGTCCATTTGACATAGGGCCTACCATTCCAGCGTCCATACCCCTCTGTCCATTTGACATGGGGTGTACCATTCCACTGTCCATACTTCCTGTCAAACTGGATGAGGCTGTCCATACCTCTGTCAATTTTGAGGGGGCCGGCCATGCCCGTCTGTCCATTTGACAGAGGGGGGCGTCCATACCCCTCTGTCCATTTGACATAGGGCCTACCATTCCACCGTCCATACCCCTCTGTCCATTTGACATAGGGTGTACCATTCCACCGTCCATACCCCTCTGTCCATTTGACATAGGGCCTACCATTCCACCGTCCATACCCCTGTCAATTTGACAGAGGGCCCTTCTGTCCATTTGACAGAGGGGCCGGCAATTCCACTGTCCATACCCCTCTGTCCATTTGACATAGGGTCTACCATTCCAATTGTCCATACCCCTCTTGTCAATTTGACAGAGGTTGTCCATACCCCTTCATGTCCATTTGACAGAGGGGCCGCCATGCCCTTCTGTCCATTTGACAGAGGGGCCGGTGGTTCCTAATTGTCCATACCCCTCTGTCCGTTTGACATTAGGGCCTACCATTCCACCGTCCATACCCCTCTGTCAATTTGGCCGAGGGCCCCTCTGTCCATTTGACAGAGGGGCCGGCAATTCCACTGTCCATACCCCTCTGTCCATTTGACATAGTCCTACCATTCACTGTCCATACCCCTCTGTTTCAATTTGACAGAGGGGGGAAGGTCCATACCCCTCTGTCCATTTGACAGAGGGGCCGGCCATGCCCCTCTGTCCATTTGACAGAGGGGCCGGTAATTCCTACCGTCCATGCTCCCTCCGTCCGTTTGACATTAGGGCCTACCATTCCACTGTTCATACCCCTCTGTCAATTTGACAGAGGGGCCGTCCGCTCCCCTCTGTCAATTTGACAGAGGGGCCGGCCATGCCCGTCTGTCCATTTGACAGAGGGGCCGGTAATTCCACTGTCCATACCCCTCTGTCCGTTTGACATAGGGCCTACCATTCCACCGTCTATACCCCTCTGTCAATTTGACAGAGGGGGGCCGTCCATACTCCTCTGTCAATTTGACAGAGGAGGCCGGCCATGCCCCTCTGTCCATTTGACAGAGGGGCCGGTAATTCCACCGTCTATACCCCTCTGTCCGTTTGACATTAGGGCCTACCATTCAACTGTTCATACCCCTCTGTCAATTTGACAGAGGGGGCCGTCCATACCCCTCTCATGTCAATTTGACAGAGGGGGCCGGCCATGCCCCTCTGTCCATTAGAGGGGTCGGCAATTCCACCATCCATACCCATCTGTCCATTTGACAGAGGGGGCCGGCCATGTCTGCCTGTCCATTTGACAGAGGGGCCGGTAATTCCACCGTCCATACCCCCTCCGTCCGTTTGACATAGGGCCTACCATTCCACCGTCCATACCCCTCTGTCAAATGGAGCAATACGTAACTGAACGTGT
>JASAND010026199.1:0-24224 GCA_030248195.1 Trissonchulus latispiculum | reverse complement strand
AAAAGAAAATTATTGTAACAACGCCGACAGGATTTTTCCTCAAAATTAATTGGATTGAGCAAATCTCTTGTGTATACAAATTTAAATTTCAGCGTGTAAAAGCTACAAGTCGTGTTTGTTCGAGTATAAATAAAAATACAACAAAGTTCAACAATTTTATACGTTGTTTTAGGTCACAGGATTGTTTTGGCATAGTTGAGCGCAAAGTTGGGCAAAAGCTGCATGTTCACGAGCAATACCGGAAAAATCGCTGCAGGTCGTCTAAGGGCCTTTTCGCGCGCGAGTTAAAAGAGTAGAGTTAAAAAATTTAACTCGTTTAACCCTGCAGGCATGTTAAAATGAACTGTTTAACTCTTTTAACCCTGTGCGCGAAAAGGATTAAGTTAATTTTAACTCTTATAACTCGTTTAACTCGCTGCGCGAAAAGGCCCAAAGAGCATAGAGTATCGCCAATTTTTTTGAAAACCTTAATCAAAAATCTGTAATAGAAAATTTGAAAGATTGTTTTGTCAAAAATAATGGACGGCTTTAAAATGTGTCAAAAACTGCATGCAGGAGTCCAATTAAATTCTCATTAATCGTCTTCAGGAAATAGCATGTCTTCTGTGGCTTGAGCTGAGTAAGTTTCCAAGCGAAACCGAACTACTTTCATTTAAGTATATTTTCTTAATTTTTGCTGATTTGAAGCAGGAAAATTTGGAAGCTGCAAGGCTGAAAATTGAGATCTGCTATACTGATGAAAATTTTGAAATCTTTACATTCAATTATTATATACTACAGATCCTCTCGAAAAGTCTTTTCCAACTCGCAAATCTTAAATTTAGTTTTATCGTGTTAGAGAGCGATTGATGATAACTTTATTCCAGGCATTTTGGCAGAGAAATATATAACTTGCTACAAGCGATGGGCACCGGTTATTTTCAGTTCCGGATATACGCCCATTTCGCGCTAACGATCCGGATATCCACTTATTAACTAATTCGAGAAATTCACGTTAATTCAAGAAAAATATTTCGATCTTACAGTTAAAATTTCAATTTTTCTGCCAATTTTTTGCGCGTTGTGAATTTCTATTAATAAGTCAAGCTACAGCCTTGTTTTAGAAAATATTTTCAGCGAATCTTTTAAACCTATTATTTTCAAAATTTTGAACATTTACCTAAAAATTTGCTAACTTTTCATGCTGTTATGTTGTTATGCCTCAAAATTTAAAGTATGTAAACTTAATGTAAACAAATATCCCGTTATCCAGGTATCCAGACCCCATGACTACCAACAACAGTAACCTATCCTGGTTAACTCAGCCCGATTTCTAGAGTTCAGGCGTAGAAATCAGAATGTTTTGCTGAATTTCGGAAATAACATGTTTTTTGAAAATAACATGAAACCATGGCAATAAGGATCTACAAAATATAATATTTTACACACTAGCACTGATGACTTAAGGTTAGTTTGGGCACCCTGATTGCAGCCTAGCTGGCATTTTCTTAGGATTTTGACAGTGGGGGGCGAGCCCAAGCCCAAGGTATAAATATACCAAAATTTTTAGCGAAAAATTAGCACTTTTAAGGTAAAAACGCAAAACATCGCTGTTTTCAAGCTTAAAATGAACTTATATGTCCATAAATTAGCTAAAAATTGAAAATTTTTTGAAAACTTGGTCCCACCAAAAAGTGGAAGGCGGAACCGAAAAGTGGGGCCCCTACCTACCCCCACTAAAAAATTACAAGCCAGTACATCGATTTGGCCACGGAAGTCAAATGAATAGGTCAGGTTTCAATTTTTGCATAAATTTTGTATCAATCGAAAGCTCTACGTGTGAAGAAGTTCTAGCCCGTTCTAGTTACACAGTTAAGTGTTTGTTAGCTATTGTCTAAGGTTTAACAGTAATGGTGTTACTCCAAAACATTATTAAAAAATTAATTAACGTTTCCGTAGTAAAAACACCAGGAATTTCTTTGTTCAGATCAGTTTCCTAGCCCAGCAAGATGGGTGGGTTAGACGACAAAACGGACACCGGAAATTAGCTGGGCGCACCAGAAAACCCATATACAGTATTGCTCAAAACAAAGTTAATTTTTTGAGAAGTTCGCGAAATAGATAGCTAATTTGAGGGGTTTTCTCCACATCTACCAAAAATAGGCAAAAACTTTTAAAATCTAATATGGACTCAAGATTTGGTGCCTTCGCGAAGTTCGCTAAAGTTTAGCGAAGTCCGCATAATTTCGCCAAGCTTGCCAAAATTCAGCGAATTTCGATTTTAGATTTTAAAAAAGTTTGCTAACCTTTTGCCAAGTTCGCGAAGATTTTAGCGAAATTCCTTTAAACTTCACTAAGACCTTCGCGAAAGTCTCTAAAATCTTGGCGAATTTCGCGAAATTGACCAAACTTCGCGAAGGCACCAAATCTTTTGTGCAAATTAGATTTTAAAATTTCTTGCCAATTTTTGGTAGATATGCAGAAAATCCCTCAAATTAAATAAGCTAACGATTTCGCGAACTTCTCTAAATTTAGCGAAATGTCGCTTGTTTCGCGAAGATCGCAGAGTTTGCAAACTTCGCAAAACAATAACTTTGTTTTGAGCTATATTGTAGAAGTTTTATTATGGGCTCCAGGAAGCGGTTGCCGACTTGACCCTCCCAACAGCAAAGTGGAACCAGCCCAGCAAGATCGGTAGGTCGGACGGTAACACTGACTGCGGGAATCAATTTTCCGTGCCAGAAAACCTTCGTATGAGCTTTCTAAGTTGAATAGATAGCTAGAAATTTCCATTTTTTGAATTTTCGCCATTTTTGACCGGCCACTATGGGCGCTAAAGAAGTGATGGAGAAACTAACGCCGAACGCCACCCACTGAGACGGCTCTAATTGCTTCAAATATGCTTAGTGTGAAACAAACCACGTAACGTACTTCTCCTGTTTGAGTCGAATTTTTGTGATTCTGGATAGAAAGTCGGCGGACTGCCTCAGCTTATCTGATTCCTAGAATGCAAAAAGCAAAGAAACTGTTTACAAGTATACGGGCACAGAACCATAACTATGCAAACAAATCTCGACTAGAAAGGTTGCACTTTGCTAAATATAAGCGAATGTAGTAGCATGCAAAATCCCAAAATAGAACCTCTTAAGGTGGTGGTATCCCTTTGAAGAAGAAGAAGAAGAAGAAGTTTACTTCAGTATAGTGAGTAAACACAAAATCACAAAAACAGTAACAGAAAATCAAAAATAAGTATATAGTAAGGCAACTAATAACAGAAAAAAACCAAGCTTTATACTCATACGGAAGTAGGCAAGAGAGGATCAGTTTTGACCACCTAACCCCTTGCCCATCGGAAATCTTGATAAATCTACATTTTTGGCCAGAAGATTAGTACAACTAGTTATATTTAGCGCTAACACCACATTTGGAGGTAGTGCATTCCAAATTTTAATTATTCTACAATGAAACAGATTTTCCAAAGAGTTGTTAGAAGTTCTTAGCGGTAGTTTTAAATGGAAAGCGTGGCTACGTGTGACTGATAACGGTGCGAAAGAAAAAAGTTCATTAAAGACAATGTCTATTAAACAATGAACAATCTTGTCAATTTTAGGTCCTGCAAAATTCTACGATACTCAAGACTTTGCAACCCAGCAGCTTTTAACCGTTCGGTGTAAGATAGTGCCTGTAATCCAGGGATACGTTTAATAAAGCTACGTTGGATTTTTTCAATCATATTTATATCTTTACGTAGAAAAGGTGACCATATACTGGAGCCAGATTCCGAAATAGGCCTAACATAGGTTTTAAACATTTTGATTAAAAAATCTCTATTTCCCGACTTAAAGCCGCGAAAAATCATGGCCTGTACAAACATCCATTTCTTGTATACCTCTCTGCAATGTTCTGAAAACTTTAGGTTATGTGATAATGTAAAACCGAGATCTTTCATAGTTAATTTACAAGGCAATTCTTCGGCATTAATAGTATATCTGGCAGGTTTGTGTTTGTGCAGTGCTTCTGTGGTGACTCTTTAAAACGCTATAAATTTCGCAATTTTTGGAGTTGGAAAAAGCTCTCTCTTCGTGCAGGCAATCGTCGCTGAGCATATGATTGGCAGGTCTATAGAAGGCCTGTCCTCTCCAAGAAGGACACCACCAACCGGGGAGCATCCCAAAGGACCTTGATTGAGGGGGACGTCCCTAGGATTTGCAAGCGACAGGTGGTAAGGGCCGGGCAGCGAATTAGCAGATGGTCTAGGTCGTCGTCTTCCTCCTGACAACGTTCACAAGTAGGGGAATTGGTAGCACCTATTCGGAACCTGTAAGCACGGAGCAAGGGGCAGTGCCCAGCCGCCCGCAGCTGGGATAAGGTGCACCTCTGTCTTCTGGAAAGGCCGGTTTCCAGGTTTCGATGGGGGAATGCGGTTGTACAGTCTGTCTACAGTGGGGTGGGAGAGGGATTCGCGCCATTTGCGCCTGGAGTTTCTGATGATGAGTGCCTTGGCCGTAGACAGGTCAACTGCCACCTCCTGCTGGTAGCCCCTTTCGCCAGTCTATCCGCCTCTTCATTTCCTTCTATACCACGATGACCAGGAACCCACTGGAATACAGCTGGGATTCCGATGGTTCTTAACAGCTGCCAGATTTCTTGCTCCAGACTACTCTCTGCAGCTGCAGGACCTTGAGACAGGCGCTGAACAGCAGATAGAGAATCAGTGCAGAGAAGTAGACATGAATTTGTGGGTAGTACATGTTGGTGTTTAGCCAGCCATGCTAGGCTGGACTTGATGGCGACCAGTTCAGCTCTGTAGCTGGAACAGTATTTTCCAGCAGGCACTTGTATAGAGGCTGACAGGCCATATGAAAGTTGGGTCGTGGCTCCAGCGCCGCCATCGCGGCACGATTCAGCGACAGATTCATCGGACCAGATTTTGATGTTAGGGCTAGCACGGCTGTTGAGGGCAGCTTCAGTTTTCGTTTGTGCCTGGTCGTCAGTGTCGAATTTGCCAAGACCAGGAATGGAAGTGAAACACGAGATCTCGCATCCCTGTTCCCAGGGAGGATAGGGTGGAATTGCCGGGATTCGTTCAAGACTGACATCTTCCAGTCCAGTTTCCCGGTTTCATCGTGCCGCTTCTTCTCTCCAGGACTTCACAGATTTCAGCCCGAGTCGTGCATTTCCTCTAGCCGCCTGACTTCGCAGGTTTGTCTCAGACAGGCACATGGACTTGGTATAGGCAATTTGCGACTGTTGGCGGATTATGGTATCCAGAGGCAGCAGGCTGGCTTCCAGCTGGAGGCAGTCGATTGGGGTTGATTGGGTACAGCCTGTGATTTTTCTTGCTGCCATATTGTTGATTCTGTCCAGGATGAGGTTAGATGCAGGTACTGACGGGCCCCATGCGCCAATGCAATAGTCAGCAGCAGATTGGACGTAGGCCAAGTAGACATTTCTCAATGATTCTTTGGTTTGGCCCCATGCCCGACCACCCAGGGCGGACAGGACCGACAGCTTTTTCTTCATGGAACTGGTCAGATTGGCAATATGCTGTTTGAACGTTAGGCGGCGGTCGAAGGTAATTCCCAGGAACTTTGGGTTGGATCGGAATGGGATCGGAGCCTGGTTGAAGCGAAGCAGGATTTCTTCCTTTGCCTGATGTGGATCGGAGGTGAACAAGGTTGATTCACACTTCTCCACATTCACCTTCATTTTCGCTTCAGCTGTCCAAACCGCCAGCGGTCCAGAGCTTCCTGGAGTTTTAGCCTGTGGAAATAGCTTCATAGTTCATACATCGTTTTAAAGCTTATAATCAGGACATTGACATGAGTTTACGAAACTAGCAAAAAATTACCAAAAATGTTGTGACAACACTGCTAAATATAGACCAACATTTGTTCACCATCGATTTCTCAAAACTGTAGAATCGGCCAAAAGTTCTTTTTGTGCCATGATATGAAGGACACGAGGGAAAACGGAAGTTTTCTTGGATTTGGCTCAGCATTTTTAACGGTCAAGAAAATCAGCCAAACCCTCTGTAACATGAAATTTTTGAAACTTCGCATTGAGTTTTCTTGCTACTTCAAACGTTTTATCCCAAACCAAGAAAAACGCCCCTCGCTGAAGTGTGAGTTTCCACTCTACCAAAAACCTTCGGAATCCGTCAAGTAGTTTTTAAGAAATCGATGTTCAAAACAAAAATGATCGCAGTTTTGCCAAAATGGTTTTTCGCCAAATCTCTAGCTTAAAGCAATAAAGTCCGGCTAATAGGTATTCATAAAATGTACATGTATCGATGCTGTATCAATTGAATATAAATAAGTCAACTTTACCCTTTAACATGTGGCAGTAATTTTGAGAAAACAGATTTCCTCGCAAATGGCTATTTGTTAGCCCTCAAAATAGCTTTTTGCTTATACTGACTTAACCACTGGAGCTCAAGGGTTGTAAAAACAAAAATGTTCATTTTAGTGCCCTCTTTCCAGCCATAGCAAACAAACCGGTGTATCGACTTCCTACTGAAAGTAAAATGGCAAAAACCAAAACTTTCTTATCTTTTCGTTTAAAAATAGGGGACTGATCCTAGAATGTTAATGAACACGAAAATAGGTCATTTCGTTTTAGCGGCTTACAAAAAGGATTGAAGCCTTGAGTCAAAAATACCCGAAAGGAAACCAACATCTTAAAATGACTTGGAAATGGTGTTCCAAACATAACGAAGATGTTTTATCAATCCACCAGTAGGGAACGGACTCCCGAAATCTTCAAAAATCAACACAATTACCTTTTTTGAGACAATGTGCATGGAGAACGGCAATTATAATTATGTCAGTATAGACCTTTCCTGACAGATAATAGAGTACACTTTGGCAAGATCCCAAAAAACTTACTGACACACCAAACAACTTACAAAAAAGGACAAAGCATTTGAAAATCAAAACTAAAGCACGAGTACATAATTTATTAGAGTATAAGACTAACAGTCGATCGCACCAAACAGAGTCAACTCGGTGCTAAGTTAACCTCAAGGTTAACACGGTGTTAACCTGTTAACTCTCAGCTAATCCGTTGCACCAAATCTGGGGTTTTTTACTGGGGGGAGGCAGGGTTTTTTGGTCGCCGAACTTTAGGCCAAATGGCCCCAACGACTGAAATTTTTTAGGCCATCACCCAAAAAATTTAGGCCATCTAAATTTTGTTAATTTTTAGGTTGCGCGTTATTGTATGCATTGTTAAAATTAGAGTCACCATATGAATTCATGCGTTATATATTCAAAAATCGATTTTTAACAACAAAAATCGTCATCATCACTGTAGTGTCCACACCAGATTAAAATGGCAGAAACAGAACCTTGTTAGCATAGAAATAATAGTACACGACAGTACTAATAATAAATTTTTATTAAATATTAAAGCATGTAGGAGCATACGAGTACATCTAGATAACCACTGAAAGAAGAAAATTAAACTAATAGAAATAGTCAAACTACTAAAAAATAGCACATCTTCTATGGAATCTTCAAACTACTAAAAAATAGCACATCTTCTATGGAATCTTAACAGTAAATGAAATTATAACTTGAATGCGCATTTATAAGTGCAAATAGACAATGTAGCTGGCGGCTGGCGCAGCCCAGAAATACAAGAAAAATGTATAAATTCGCGCCGAAGGCGCGAAAAAGCTTTTAGGAAATTAATGTTTTTACTTAAAAATCAATAAATTTTAACTGGGTTTTCGTCGAAAAATTTAGGCCAAATGGCCTCGACGACCAGAATTCTTTAGGCCATCGACTCATAAATTTAGGCCATGGCCTAAGCTATGGCCTAAAAAAACCTTGGGGGGAGGGTGGGCCCCCCACTTTTTGGGTTCCCCCACCCACTCGACCCCTTCCCCCCCACCCACTCGACCACTTCCCCCCACTCGTTCCCATCCTTACTTTTTTGGGCTTCCCCCCCTCACCCTAAGGTGCCCAGAAAATGCCAAATTTTTAGTGTGTTGGTCAAAATTTGCAAAATTTTTCCGGCCCCGCCGGAAATTTATGGTAAAAAAATCGTCTTTTTTGGAGCTAAATCTAAATTTTTGAGCACTTGTAAGCTTAGTTATAACAGTATATGTAGAAAACAGGCTTTTTAGCCCATTTTATTCCCCCCACTTATTTTTGCCTAGAAAACCCCAGCAAATTAGGGTAAGTTAACCTCGAAAGTCTTCAGCATGCAAAACATAACTCTGATTGCCAGCAGGATTAGCTGAGGACTATCTTAATTCATAGCATTTAACAGAAAACTTCGTTATGGATTGTTGAAGCAGACATTTAAGAATATGGTTGTTTAAAAACGTTTTCACAGTTTTCTTTTATATGTGACGCCTGAGATTTGATCCAGTAATAATTAAATGATAACCTTGAGCTCAGAAGTTGAAGAAAGTCTTTAGCTCGGAGTTAACATCACGGTTAAAGCAGTCTTTAGCTAATGATGAACGATGATGATTGGATACATTGGTTGAGAAAACAAATCTGATTGGGCAACTCTATCTCTAACCCTGAGCTGCAGCTTAGAGTTTGTTATTCCTGATAAAAACAAAGCTGGTGCGACGGACTAAAGTTGAACACTAAGTTGAAGTTGAGCTTCAGAACAGTTAGCACTGAGTTAACTTAGTGTTAAGCTAACACCGAGTAAACTTAGCCCAAATTGGTGCAATCGGGCGTCAGCCTATTATCTGTTACCAGAGCAAAAACTATGCTCTGTTCGCTAACAGCTGACCCCCCCCCCGAACAAATCCAACACTTTAAACAAATTTCCCCGCTACGCTTGCATGCTGAAGCTCGAAAACATAATTACTCAGTTGCGAGCTCCAGCACGCAAGCGTAGCGGGCAAATTTGTTTGAAGTGATAGGTCCAATTTGTGGGGGGGGGTCAGCCGTTAGCGAACACAGCAGTTTTTGCTCTGACAACAAAGAGTAGGCTTAGTCTCATACTCGTATGCTTTTAATTAATAATTAATCAAATAATCTACGTACACCAACAATCTGGAAAGCCTTTTCGTACAAATTCACTGCCTTTTCAGAGTCCACCGATTCAAAGAATCTAAAACATTGAAAATATTCACTTCCAGCTTTTCTTTCTTAAGATTGTGGTGTCCCTTTTTGAAAGTTTAACTCTCGGGTTTTTTCGAGGCGAAAAAAGTGGGATTGGCATGTGGGTGCCTAGTAGTGGAGGAGGGACCTAACGTGGCCTAAAGTCTCCAAAAATTCAGTAAAACGAATTTTATAAAGCTTTTAGGAAAACATCTTTTTTGATGTTTGAGCACATCTTAGCTCAGTTATAGCTGTGTATATACGCAGAAAACAGGCTATTTTTACAGTATTTTCAACATTTGCAGTTCACTTTATCCCCTCTAAACTGAGGGGAGGCGCTCATCCCACTGTTTTAACCCAGAGTCCACGTGTCTTTTGTATAACAGCACAAATAGAAACTCTAGCAATTTCTACAGTTTTCAGAAATCAAAGTTTAAAGACCGCAGATCCATATTAAACTGGTCGGTCATAAAAGTGGGCTATTTGCTGCTTCCACATTACGTCGTAATGAGTAGAATATACTAACGGCACCTGAATAACCGGTAGGGAGCCAGAACCTGCAAAGATTACCCTGGTCTGGTATCTTTTAATTGCGTATTTTGATGCCAAAAGTGACTTTTTGAACACCTATTAGTTTTGAAAGTAGTATGTACAATGTACAATACTGTCTAATTGTACTGTATTTTAGACGATTTAAGCCCCTCGCTTCCACCCACTTCCCTCTACCATTTTTCACCTAGAGAAAATAGATTGTAGGTAGTGTGCCATTTGATATATACGTACATATATATATATATATATATATATATATATATATATATATATATATATTAGGGATCGACCGGAACTCCAAACAACCGGAACCGGAACTGGCTTTAAAAAGCCGGAACCGGAACCGGAACCAGCTCTTTAACACTACAAAAATCGAAAATTTTTTCTGACGTTTTGGACAATTTTTGCAGAATTTTTTGCTTTTTTGTAGTTACTAGAACATTGTAATAACGTTTGAATTATATTTTATATAGTTATTTCAATGCACGAACATGAAATTTGCAATTTATTAAGAGATTTTTGTCTTATAGCATAGTTAAACTTTACTACATATATACATAGCTTTAAAACTAAAATTTAAAATTATTTATACACGGTATGAATATGCTATATTTATATTATTTGATCTGTATTTTACATTATATATACGAATTTCGATGAATCATTTAATCGAATGCAAGCTGACTTTTAAAGCAGATTTACTGGCAAATAAAATTTAATTTCTTAATTATAAATAGTTAAGCTGAATTTTCAATTAAGCTAAATAAGTAGACAGAAACTGATTCCACGAAATTTTTGCGAGCACCTGAAACTGCTCTTACAGCTTTCGGCAAAATAAGTCAGAAACATGTTTAGTTTATATCTGGCTTGTCTGATAATTTCTATTCATAATCAAAAAGTTCATTTAACTTTACTAGAGCTCTAGGAAAAATTGCAGCATTTTCAAAACGCAAAATAAAATATAATGATGCCACTTACAATTTTAGAAAACAAAAGATATCTATTACCATTTTACTTTACTTTTATTTTCTATGTATTTCAGACAAAATTAAAATTTTTCTGAAAATTACTGTTCTTGTACAAATTCCGTATTGTAAAATCTAATCTGGCTGTGAACTTAGGTAACATCAGCTATATACAAAATTGGACTTGTTTAGAACATCAGCTTTTAAGGTGGTGATTCCCTTTGGGCACATATTATTGGTTGACGGTTCAAATCAAGATGAAATTTGATGAAACTTTCAAAAATAAGTTCTTTTAGCATTCTAACACCCTCCGCGCAATGTATATACAATTTCTCCAACTTGAATTAAACGAAATTTCTTCCTTTTTGGCTAGCTTCATCAGGATTTCAAAATTTTAAATGATGTTTCTTCAAAAGATTTTTAAGAACCCTTGCTGTTTGTTACATCCATAATTTTTTAGTAATTCTGTTGATCTGCGCACTGGATTAATTACTAAACAAACAGCAATAAATCTTAAGACAGCTTAGTCCATATTTAAAGTCCAGTCTCGATTTAAACAATTAAAAAGATTAAATTTAAGCTAAAACTGACATTTGATTATACAACAGCGCACTCTATAATTTTGAAATAGCATGGGTCGACACCAAGGCTTCAATAATTTCAACTCAGCATTAGTTATCTTTACCACTACTTAAATTTAAAAGTATCGGCGGTCTTGTGCTATCTAATCTGAGTTAAGTATTATTTTTGTTTTATAATATATTAAAATTCATAACAAGGATACATTAGACATTATTATTACAAATTCTAAACATTCTAAGTAATGTAATAGCGCCGCAGGCGAAAATTTTTGACTAAGTCATATTCTGGTATATATAAGAGAATCGCAGTTTTTCAGAAAGTTTTAAAGAAGTTTCATAAAATTTTTGAAAATTTTAATAAAATTTTGCTTTTGATAATAGGCTAAAATTGGTTCCGGTTCCGGTACGTTTTCAAAAACCGGAACCGGAACCAAAAAGTACCGGAACCGGAATTCCGGTCGATCCCTAATATATATATATATATATATATATATATATATACACACAATAAACATAATATGCAATTCACAATATGTAAAATTACTTTCCAGCTTTCTCTAAAGCCATTGCAGAGGTCTCCGGTGTGCCAGTCTCTGCATACCATTGCCCGGCAGTGTCCATCAGTTTTTCAGCCAAATCCATCTGGCCTAAGTCCTTGGCCACAAAAGCAGCTTGTTCTTTGCATCTACACATTATAAAGCAGACCATTGTATTCTCGGATACAAGACATTGTTTGTACAATAGTGTGAAACTGGTAGGGTACAGTCCATTATTCTGGTCAGTATCTCTGCAAATTTCAAAGTAAAATAACTAAAAATGGTTTAAAACATATTGTACGTACTTAAAAACACCGCGCAGCCGAAAAATATTTTGAAATTTCGAAATTTGAAATTTAAATCCTTAACAAAAAATCACCGACATTCGTCTACTGCAACTTACTGGTACGTCGTAGAGCAACGACACTGGGGTATTTCAAAAAACTTAGCCTAAGACCTATCCATGGGTCCTCAAAGCAAGTTTAGTTTTGCGAAAGTTCCAGCCAAAAACCCAAATTTTGATGTTTTTGTTAACCTTGCTATATGTTTGCACAAATACGAATCTTTAGCTTAAAACCTAGGAGCATATTGGATTTCAGTTCCACACTTTCCGTTCCCCCTCTGTTAAATTCAGGGTGATTACTTTCTAATTTCAGGCTACATACTTTGCCGCATGAAATAGAATTCCATTCTTTTCATGACAATCAGAAGCCTTTTGATAAAGGTCCAAGCACCGATTTAACTCTTTTGCATTCTTCATACAGACAGCTAAAATAGAAGAAAAACCACTAAGCTTCCACCATCTATGTATGAATTGAATAAGGTTCTTACTCCGACACACATGTGGGATCACGGTTTTTTGCGTAAAATACTGCGTATTTACACAGTCGAGCTTAAAAATACGTAAACAGTCAAAAACAAAAATACGCAATAAATACGCAGCCGAAAAATTCGATAACAAGAATGTAAATAGTGCTCTAAATTAATTTCTTGAGACAATTTAACAACCATAGAACCAGCAGCAGCAGCAGCAGCAACCATAGAACATTGGCTGTAGATTTACTGTAAACGGTTAAACACATTAAATTGGATGTGAAGGTAGCTTAGGACACGGCAAATTAACATCGATACGTTTCGTATACCGATTACGATGTCGCTGCGCGGTTGCGCGGCAGTGGGTGCTGCTGAAGTACAGCACGGCCTATAACTGGCTACAGATAAGTTGCAATCGTCTGAAATTTTGCATGTAACTGCAGAAGAGCATTAGAAATTGTGCCGTATAGGTAAGTATCCTTCATTGGCAGTTTAATTTGAGTCTGGTTGCGCTGCAGTTGAGTGCTGCTGAAGTACAGCACGGCCTATAACTAGCAACAGATAGGTTGCAACTGTCTGAAATTTTGCATGTAACTGCAAAAGAGCATTAGAAATCGTGCCATATAAACTTCCTTCATTGGCAGTTTAATTTACGTGTGGTTGCGCTATAGTAGAGTGATGCTGAAGTACAGCAAGGCCTATATATAACTAGCTACAGAAAGGTTGCAACCGACTGAAATTTTGCATGTAACTGCAGAAGAGCATTAGAAATCGTGCCGTATAAGCTTCCTTCATTGGCAGTATATATATAATCTGCATCCGGTTGCGGTGCAGTAGAGTACTGCTGAAGTACAGCATGGCCTATAAATAGTGGATCAGGGTTTTTCTGCCGAAATCGAGGAAAAGGGAGAAAATGGTACTTTTCAAGCTTCTTTGTTCTGTGGGTTCGGTTAATTACTGGGGAATTTTTAAGGTTTCTTTCACACCGCCTTAACATTTTTGCTTTTTACTGAGAACCTTAAAAATGAAACAGGACAAGAATAAAAATGTTCCGGTGGAGCATGAAAAATGTAAAATGCAAGACATTGGGTTTTAAGCGGGCATAGGACTAGGTTTTAAAACGTTAATATGGAAGGGAAAGGTTGTAAATGACAAAAGGACTAGGTTTAAAGCGCACAAATATATACTAGGCTTTTTCCAGGCGAAAAAAGTGGGGTGGGGAAGTGGGGGGATGTTTACCAAAGCAAAAATAGCACGCTACAAGCAAAAATAGCATGTTTTCTACATATAATACTATAACTATGCTTAAAAGTGCTCAAAAATGGAGTTTGAGTACGAAAATAGACGATTTTTGACCAAACAATTCCGGCGAAGCCGGAAAAATTTTGAAAAATTTGACCAAAAATCCTTGAAATTTGTTATTTTCTGGGCACCTTATAGTGAGTGGGGGGGGAAGCCCGAAAAAGTGGGGGTGGGGCTGAGTGGGGAGGGGGCACTCAAAAAGTAAGGGGGCGACCTCCCGCCCCCGCCCCACCACTAAAAAAGCCCAGTAATATGGACCAGCTTCGCTGAACCCATATTCGCGGGCACTCATGTTCCACTCCGCATATGACGTTTATTGACATCATCAGCTTTCTAGGCTAGCATGCTGATTTGGAATACTACGGAAGCTTACTTCAAGCGTTTTATCCTGCATTGCCAGCGCAGAATTCGTAACATCAATTTTTACTGTATATATATATAGCAAGCTTAACAAAAAAAAAATCAAAATTCGGTTTTTTGGCTGGAACTTTCGCAAAACTAAACCAAATCGATTACTTTGAGGACCCATGGATAGGTCTTGGGCTAAGCTTTAAAACCACCCCTGTTTCGTTGCTCTACCACCTACCAGTAAGTAGCAGTAAACGAAAATGTGTGATTTTTTTTGTTAAAGGTTTAACAAAAAAAATCACCCGTTAACAAAAAAAAATCAGTGGCGGATCGGATCCCAGAGAGCAGCTAGCAACTTTTTCTCATCAGTTTTGGATAGAGCGCACTAAATAACGTATTTAGAACCCCAAACCGCTAGCCTAGTGCTCCAACTAAGGCAACTGACCCCGCCGAAGTCTTAGTGGTCACTGATGGCCCCCGACAGCGTCCAGTATGAAGTCTGGTGGCTCTAAAGTGCCGTTTTAAAGGCTAAAACGTTGTTTTTTCGTGTTTGTGAGTGATTATAACATATTTCCAGGCATTTTGGCAGAGAAACTCAGAACTTTGTATGTTGCTGAGTGGGGTATGACTCTTGTACTTACTTGTACTTAATCCGTGACACTAGTCGTCGCCGACAGCCGTAGGATGCCCCCGTCTGATGAGTTGTCGCCACTGATCCCGGTCAGCCGCCAGGTCCTTCACGATTCCGACGTTGTTTCTTGCCCACACTACGGCACCGTACGCAGATTTAAGATGTAGCTGCTCCAGGTCGCTCATCACAGTTGACTTCCATGTTTTCTTTGGAGCAGATCGGATACACTTCCAGTCAGGTGGGGGAGGCATGCACCAGATCCGTGAGCAGAGACGTTCATTGGGCAGGCGTGCGATGTGTCCCAGCCACCTCAGCCGTGAAAGTCTAAGCCTGTCAGCCATAGAGGGTTGGTTGCAACAGGACAGACGAATTTGGACGTTAGGAAGCCTGTCCCTCAGGCTGATGCCGAGTATCGAGCGCAGGCACGCCATTTGGAAGGTTTCGAGCCTGTCGAGATTCACCTTCAGGGGACTCCATGTTTCGCATCCGTATAGCAGTACGGGGACGACTGAGGCGTTGAAAATTTTCATTTTGGTGTTGATGGTTATATTGGATCTGCGCCACAGCCGCCGCGACAGACGGTGGAACGTGACGCTCGCTTTGCCGATCCTGCTGTCGATGTCTTCGTTCGGCGCGATAGTACGGGAGCTGATGGTAGAGCCGAGGTAGCAGAAAGAGTCAACGACTTCGATCCTCTCGCCATACACCTGCAAGTGTGGTGGGGGTGCGTGAATGGCCATCGCCTTCGTTTTCGCCGGCTTTATTTTCAGCCCCACGTTTCCAGCGACTCGTGCCATTCGGTCAAGCAGGTCTTGCATGGCAGTTTCGTCTGGCTGCAGCAGTGCGATATCGTCGGCATAGTCTAAGTCGGCGACACTACACCCTTCGCCAATGCATACACCATCCTGTTCCAGGATGACTTGGCAGAGTACCCAATCCAGGACAAGGTTGAAAAGAAGGGGCGACAAAATGCACCCCTGCCTAACGCCAGTTCTCACACGGAACGGGGGAGACAGACCGTCCTTGACCCTAACGCAAGACGAGGCGTCGGTATACAAGTCTTTTAGGATGTCAATGAAAAGATTGGGAAGGCCACAGTTCCTTAGAATAATCCACATCGAGTCCCTGTGCACGCTGTCGAACGCAGCAGCGAAGTCAATGAAGCACAGAATGCTGGATTTCCCGTATCTTATGCGCCGTTCCAGAACCTGCCGCAGAGCGAATATCTGGTCCGTGCAGCCGCGACCGCGGCGGAAGCCACCTTGATTCTCACGCAGTGTTGCCTCGTAGGCGTCGCACATGCGATACCGTAAAATAGCCGTGATGACTTTACCGGCGATCGACAATAGGCTGATTCCTCGATAGTTATTGCAGTCTGCTTTGTTGCCTTTCTTGAAGACTGGAATGACAACGGATGTCTTCATATCGGCGGGCACCTTACGCTGATCCCAAATGAGGCTGATAAGATGATGCAGAAGCGACATTGACCGATCGTCGAGCGCTTTTAGGGCTTCGGCAGGGATGTCGCAAGCCCCAGGGGCTTTACGGATTTTCATATGACTCACTCATTCGTATGACTCACGGTCACGTGACCCCTGCCGGACCCGTCCGGACCCCCCAGGTACCAACTGGACAGTCCGAAGTGGCTATAAACATGTCCTAGGGGGTTTTCCAGGGCGCTGAATTCAAATCTGGCATTAGTTTTTAGGTAACTATGGGCTAATACTGACTTCTGGGATCACGTTTACCGTCGGACGGTCCAGGCCCGGCTGGTTACCAGGTTGGACTCCCAGAAGTGTCCGGCAACCTCAAAAACAACGTATATAAGGGTTTTCGAGGTCGCTGAGCTCGATTTTGACGTTAGTTTTGCTCTAGCTGCTGTTCTGGCTTCAGTAACGAAACATAAAAATGATTTTTATTTGTTAAAATTTTAACAAAAAAATCACCCACCCCAGGACGGCTCAGAGGTCCGACTGGGAACTTCTATATATGTATCGATAGCCCATAGTCAGGACATGTCACATGCACAATATGGGTTGCCTAGGGTTTTCCCTTAGTAAATAGCAGCCGAAATTCGAACTTCGGTCATGAACGTTTTTGAGGTCACTTTTGGGTACCCTCACTTAAAGGTCTGCCCTGAACGCATGGAGAGGGCCTAGGGGCTCAAACTCACAGGCTGTAATGTCGAGATGTGTGGCTATCACCATGCAGAAAATTGGGTCTCTGCGACTTTCCTGTGAGTCAGGGTGGGGTGATTTTTTTGTTAAAATTTCGGGTGATTTTTTTGTTAAGCTTGCTATATGCGTTTTAAGTTAATGCGTTTTATTTTAGTTAAGTTAGTATTAAGTATTTCGAGCACAACTTACATACATACGTAGTTGTTGCAGACGCAGAGTTATACTCACAAATTGGTAAACTATTACTGAAGAATTTCCGCCAGCACAAGTCTGGGCAGTTTCCGCGAATGTGATGGGTTGTTCAGCGAAGCCGGTCCATATTAATTAGTGCGCTTTAAACCTAGTCCTCTTGTCATTTACAACCTGCGCTCCTCCCATATATCGTTTTAAAACCTAGTCCTATGCCCGCATAAAACCCAATCAGGGGAGTATCCAGGCGGGTAGTCCAGGGGGTCCGGACCTCCTTTTTTAGGAAAACTTTTCTAATTTTTAGCTATTTTTTGCCCAATTTTGGCCATTTTTGAGGATAAATTAGGCTCGGACCCCCTCTTTTTCGGGTTGAACCCTCTCCTTTTCAAAATCCTGGATACGACCCTGAACCCAATGTCACCCATATTGCATTTTTATGCTCCATCGGAGCATTTTTATGCGTGTATAAATATACAAGTAGGAAAAATGCTCATTGCAGTCGCATGAAAAAGTTAATATGAGCTATGATGGTCAACATTTAAATGTGTCAAGGACAAGATCTAAAATGTTTAATATGAGCCAACATCTAAATAAGTAGAGGACAAGATGTAAACGGCTAATATGAGCCGCTACGTTTCTCTTGGGCTCATATTGACGAAACTAAAATGGCAAACATATATAGTTTACGGTTGACATATAAGCATCAGTGTTTATGAACGATTAAGTACACATTTAAGGCCACCATATAAGTCAACAAAACGAAACGGAATTCGGATCACCGAAGTTACACCACCAGTGAATTTCCCTTGTCCAATAACCTTTGTATGCAAAATTTCAGCCTTCCAACTATCTCCAGTACCTTGAACCAGGACCTGGTTCAACTTTGAACCAGTTGAACCAGATCTGGCCAGCCATGGGTTGGATCACCAAAGTTACGCCACCAGTGAATTCCCCATGCCCAATAACTTTTGTATGCAAAATTTCAGCCTTCCAACTATCTCCAGTAGTTTGAACCAGGAACTGGTTCAACATTGAACCAGTTGAACCAGATCTGGCCAGCCATGGGTCGGTTCACCAAAGTTACATCACCAGTGAATTTCCCTTGTCCAATAAACTTTGTATGCAAAAGCCTTCTAGCTACCTCCAGTTGCTTGAACCAGGACCTGGTTCAACTTTGAACCAGTTGAACCAGATCTGGCCAGCCATGGGTTGGATCACCAAAGTTACACCACCAGTGAATTCCCCATGCCCAATAACCTTCGCATGCAAAATTTCAGCCTTCCAACTATCTCCAGTAGCTTGAACCAGGAACTGGTTCAATTTTGAACCAGTTGAACCAGATCTGACCAGCCATGGGTCGGATCAGCAAAGTAACACCACCAGTGAATTCCCCATGCCCAATAACCTTTGTATCCAAAATTTCAGCCTTCTAGCTATCTCCAGTTGCTTGAACCAGGACCTGGTTCAACTTTGTACCAGTTGAACCAGATCTGGCCAGCCATGGGTTGGATCACCAAAGTTACACCACCAGTGAATTCCCCATGTCCAATAACCTCTTTGTATGCAAAATTTCAGCCTTCCAACTATCTCCAGTAGCTTGAACCAGTACCTTGAACCTTGAACCAAAAATGTAAATATTAGCTCTTAATTCTTTCCCGTTAACTAGTTATGCCTAATTAGCACTTTTCAAAATCCGCAAAGTGCCTTTATAGCTCATATTATGGGGGGGTCTCCGAGCTCCCCCATGATTATGCGTTGATTTTGTTTCTATTTAATTTGGCATAGCTGGGTTTTTTACTGGGGGGCCCCCACTCGACCTCTTGTCCCCCACTTACCCAAGGTGTCCAGAAAATACCAAATTTTTGGTCAGAATTTCCAAAAATGTTAGGTCAAAAATGGTCTTTTTTGGTGCCAAAACTTAATTTTGGAGCACTTTTAAGCTTAGTTATAACAGTATATGTAGAAAACAGACGGTTTATATTTTTGACATTTTTAGCCCATTTTATCCCCCCTCCCCCCCCACCTTTGGATCTCCCCCACTTATTTTTGCCTGAAAAAACTACCAGCATAGCAAACTAAAATCTTATCTGTTCAAGGAAACATTTACTCTATTTGTCTAGATAACTATTAACTTTACTATTAAACTGCTCAACGCAAAGAATTCAAAGTTTTTAAAGCAAATTTAATCCAAAATTAAAAATTTTCTTCAACTTCTGGGGGGCTGCGCCACCAAGACTCCCTGCGTATCTATTTCGCAGCAGCTAGTTCAGTCGGCACGCACCGCAAAATGAAGCTGACTCATAACGTTGTTTAAAAACTTTCAAAAATGAAATTAGTTTGACGCTAATGCGTTTATAGCGTTTATATATAAAGTTGAGAAGCGATTTTTGCAATTTTACGCAGTCAAAATTAAAAATACGCACTCGAAAACAAAAATACGCAAAATTTACGCAGGTCCGATTTTCAAAAAACCCTGTGTGGGATAATTTATAGGACAACTAACTAAAACTGATTCAAAAAACACAGCCGCCTATGCAACAAAAAAACCAAAGTCAGATGAAGAACTGGTATATACCGGCTCGTTCATATTCAGAGGCCGCAGAGTCATAGTCCGGTTTGAACTTCAAGTTTATCATGGACGTTTTCAAGCTAGAATATACATATATACGTATGTATATATATAATATACTATATAATATATATAATATATATATAAATTTTTTAATACAAGATAACTACAAACACACTGATCTATATTTATTAAAAGACAAAAAAAAGGGATATATAATGTGTGTTGGGCCTGCCTATGTCTACCCTTTAAATTCCGGTTGAGAAAGTACGTAAAGGCATAAATCCGACACAGCAACTTCTGGTGGATGATTGCATGCGAAAGTTCTTCCGTTCGCTTCGGGCTTTCACTTGACATTTTTGACCCAAAATGGCGTATCATGAGGGTCCGCGGAGCGCCCCTCATCAACCTTCATGAGCTATAAAGGCCCTTTGCTGGTTGAGAAAACTGTTAATTAATTAATTAGCCAAAACTAATCAACGGTAGGGAGTTGAGAGCTAAAGTTTACATTTTTGAAATCGCCAGGCCATGAACTTTCGAATGATACCAAAATTGTTCGGAAAAAATGAATTTTGAAAAAATCGACTTTTCGTTACAAGTTTAAAAGGGGGGGTTTTTCTTCTCTGTATCGACGACATTTATAAGGCGTTTTTTGCGCCAACCGATTTTTCAAACGGCCCATAGGAAAAATTTTTCTATACTAATTTTTGATTATCTAGGCAATGGTCCAGATCAAGTTTGTTTCATTTCCGAATTTCGCTCTGGGTCGATTTTTACAGATGGTCAAAAATGGAACAAACGACGTTTGGAGGTCCCAACATGAAAAATTGTCAAAAAGTCGTCTAAAATAGTGTTTTTCGGCCATTTGGTGGTGCACAAATATAGTAAATCGAGGTCGCTGAGCACGATGAGCATATCGCCGAAACCGACGGATGTGACCCTCGGGCTGCATGGCGCCCGTGGTTCCTCGCCCAGAGTCAAAGTTGGGAAAAGTCCCCAAAAACACCTGTTTTCGGCCGTTTGGTGGTGCCCATATATAGTAAATCGGGGTCGCTGAAAACGATGAGCATATCGTCGAAACCGACGGATGTAACCCTCGGGCTGCATGGCGCGCGTGGTTCCTCGACAAGGGACAAAGTTGGGAAAAGTCCCCAAAAACGGCTATTGCGGCCATTTGCTGGAGCTCATGTATAGTAAATCGGGGTCGCTGAACACGATGAGCATATTGCCGAAACCGACTGATGTGACCCTCGGGCTGCATGGCGCCCGTGGTTCCTCGCCCAGGGTCAAAGTTGGAAAAAGTCCCCAAAAACAGCTACATATTTTCGGCCATTTGGTGGTGCGCATATTATCATATAGTATATCGGGGTCGCTGAACACGATGAGCATATCGCCAAAGCCGACGGATGTGACTATCGGGCTGCAACCTAAGCCAACCTAAGCAAGGCAAGGGGGATATTTTCCATTTTCAAGATTTGTCTTTCTTCCTTTCACAGGTGGAATTTTGCAGGTTACAGACTCATATTATATAGCACCATTGCGGAGCATTTATCCCGATTGTTCACGGATCCACAAGAGATACAAAGGAATCAATTAAATGTATATCAGTCCAAAACGTGAATACCAAAACAAGAAAGGTCATCGTTGTTTTGGGTATTCACGTTTTGAACTGATATGTATTTATCGACTACAAGAAGGGACACATTACACCTACACGAACTAGAGGCGTGTTATCAGAGTTTTAAGCCCACTCGGAGCTATTCCATCCTTGTAGCGGATTATAAAGGTCTGAAACAAAATGTCAGTTGATTTAATTAGAGCGTATCTGGTTGCGTACGTACATTCCAGATAACACCCGAATTCCTGGAATAGGGTTGCGAACTGGCTACCTGGGCTTTGACTATTTATAACTAATAATTTCAAGTTCGCGAAATTTGGAGAAGTTCGCGAAATTCGCGAAGTTTAGGTTTGAATCAAAACAAAATTGAAATTTTGATATTTTGTTTGCCCACTGAACTTTTTGCACTTTACTATGGAGAAAACCCCCTCAATTAGCTAACTGAAAAAACATCGCGATAAATTCTTCGGGAAGTTCGCAAAATTTCACGAAGTTCGCGAAGTTCGCAAAAAAAGGCAAAATCTCTCTCTCTCTCTCTCTGTTCAGGAATCATCGCTAGGCATAGATTGGAGGAACCATAGGAATGGCCCCTGCCTCCCTCAGGAATTGGATGACCAGCTGAGGACTGGCCGAAAGACATCCCAGGCCTGCCCTGCAGCCCAAGGTACGGGTTCGCTGGGAGGTGAGGGCGGGACATTTCAGGACTAGATGGACAGCATCCTCCTCCTCTTCCCCACACCTGTCACAGATTGGACTGTCCACGGCCCCTATCCTTAGATAGGATTTGAGTATTGGACAGTGTCCGCCGGCCCGAAGTTGGGCCATTATTACCCTATCCCGCCTGCACAGGCCCCTTCCCGATTCGAGCGGGACTGGTCGTCTGGTTGGGTTTGCTTGGAGCACACGGGGTGCCGTGCCGGCCGAGTGGTTAAGGCATTCGACTTTGGATCCGATAGTCCGAGGTTCGAATCCCCGTTGCCACAAGGCTTTCACAAATCCCCTTGAGCAAGGGACTAAGCACATATCGGTTCGCCGTGGGCTCTAGCCAACCCAGCTATCCATCCTTAGTTGGTCGGTAAATGGGTACCGTGACAGGAGACCGTGTAGGGCGTCTGCCTTGAGGAGCTGGTCCCTCCTCCACGGTTGTTGTCATCATTCGAGGTGACACTACTGGATCAAGGGCTGTGTATCCGGGGATGAGCACCGGCACCCTAAACCCTGACAAGGGTAGGAGAATTCTCCGGAGTTACCTTTACCTTTTTTAAACGGGGGTGCGACAGACTGCTACGCTAATTTTCCCGGGTTCAAAAAGGCGAACTTCGCAAAAAATAAATTTTTTAGCTGTACTGTACTTGGCGTACTTAGAACTTTCTTTTAAGCCCATTTGCACTTCTCTAGGTTGTATATATATACAAGTAATAAAAATGCTCCTCCGGAGCATGAAAAAGTAATATGGGTGGTGGTGAGTGGTATCACAGTTAAAAATTGTGATGTTGATTAATTAGTCTCAGTTTAGTGGTTGTGCCTTTTGTTGGGGTCGCACATGTATGTAGTGTACACATATTCGTACGTATGTACGTATTGAGGAACAAAAGGCACAACCACTGCAGGTGGGTCTCCTCCACGCCTCCATATAGAAAGACATTAGTGCGTGCGAGGGGGGCGGATTTTTCACACCATTCATTCATTCATTCAGAGGTTGTAAAATCAAGAGAGGACTAGTCTTAAAAATGCTTAATATGGGGGCTAGGTTCAAAAAAAGAAGAGGACTAGGTTGTGGGCGAATTAATATGGGCACAGCTTCGCCGAGCAACCCATATTCGCGGACTGAAAAAGTTATATACATACGTATTACATATGTATATATACCAGTGTTCAGTTTTAGTTACGGTGCGTAAATAATATACAACTATGATAAACAAGTTTTAGTGGAAGCAAACATTTCTTTCGATAAACTCTTATTATTTACTGTGCATTTTAACCATTGATAAGAAAACTCTATATTTAAACAATTTCAGGACTCTCTCCGACGATCTTCTATTTCTATTGAACCGTTAGCGTTACAATCATAGCCTTGGTTCTTTCTAGTTGCTTGCAGTCCAGCACAACCAAATTAGTATATAGTTTACGTATATATAAGCAAGCAACTTGCAGCGATTGTTTAACTGCTGGAATTGTTATTATTGACTGACAATAATGGTTTTGTATATGACAATCGCCATAGCGAAGCGTGAAAGCCCGCGAATATGGGTTGCTCGGCGAAGCTGTGCCCATATTAATTCGCCCACAACCTAGTCCTCTTCTTTTTTTGAACCTAGCCCCCATATTAAGCATTTTTAAGACTAGTCCTCTCTTGATTTTACAACCTCACCACCACCCATATTACATACTTTTTCATGCTCCGGAGGAGCATTTTTATTACTTGTCCTGTTGTAATTTTAAAGGATCCCTTTCCAGCAACAATGGATACAAGGAGCTTGAACAGTGCCGTAGGTAAAGAAGAAAAGTGATTATCATAGGGGTCGCGGCAGCGGCGCCCATATAATATGTGTCAAAAGTCCCTGGAGACACCGTAAAATAAGCTGCGCAGAGGCTGCGCAAAATCCTGCGCAGATCCTGCGCAGATTTCATGCGCAAATTGTAGAGCACATCGAGTTTAGTATGTGTGCGAAGTTTCAGCCCCGTATCACTTTCCGTTAAAAAGTTGCGCCCCGGACCGGTTATGGCGGCGATGTTTTTTTTCCGGTTTCTCCTATTTAATGGTCGTATTGCCCTGACTTTCCGCCTCTTTCACGTAATCTGCAGCGGAGGCCGGACCTAAAGGGGTATAGGGTCTGGTAGTACCCCATGCGCCATTTAAGAATCGCTACTTTTTTGCGCCGCAGGTGCGCCA